>JAPYZD010001423.1:0-40808 GCA_030522725.1 Ichneumoninae sp. B BG-2022a
GTTAACCAATTAATTTTTTGATGAATTTGTTAATAACATTTTGCAATTATTATTATACAAAATGAATCTTCTCAGTACCTTTAGTATACATGATTTTTTTCAGATTTTTACACCATCAAGAAGTACTTACGATTTTCTCTTATTGTTGTCGAACTTATGCGAAGTCAGCACGCAGCGAGACTCCCTCCTTAACAATTCGAACGTTTCTATCCTCTTAGTCTTCGGTTTTCCATTGTTAGTAAGGTTTCGCGCCGGCGGTTGGTCTTCGTACGTCATGTCTACTTACACCCTTTTTCCAAGACATTTCGTTAAGTACACATTTCAATGCTACACATTGATGTCCTCACAAATCGTTTCAGCATGCTTCGTTTATTGCGGTACCCAATACACCACAGCCTCATTCACGTTAGGTTCTCCACAAATGATATCTTACACACCGTTTTTCCTTCACATTTATATTGTCCACACACCTTTTGCACGAACATTTCGATTGCCCATATAACTTGCCACACAGACCTGATTGCCCACGCTGAGTTAACTGCACAACC
Source organism: Ichneumoninae sp. B BG-2022a (assembly GCA_030522725.1). Taxonomy (NCBI): domain Eukaryota; kingdom Metazoa; phylum Arthropoda; class Insecta; order Hymenoptera; family Ichneumonidae; species Ichneumoninae sp. B BG-2022a. The sequence continues at coordinate 549 of JAPYZD010001423.1, forward strand.
CGATTGTCCACAAAGTCGTAGCTACACATTGCGAACTATCACATTCGATCCACCGGAAAGTTTTCCAACATCCTTCGATTGCACGTATTACCCCTACCGATCTGGAATCATGCGGGTAAGGTAGGACTCTAAGCAGTTTGGATTGCGATATCGACGGCGGTAATGTATACGATCGAAGTGTGTTGAAAAACTTTGTGGTGGGTCGAATGTGATGAGTCGAAATGGGTAGTAACGAGTCTGTGAACAATTGGGTTGTGCAGTAAACTCAGCGTGGGAAATCAAGTCTGTATGGCGTAATCGAAATGTGTAAGATCGAAATATAGAAAAAGGATATAAACTAAACTAAGGGTGTAATATAAACTATTGGAGGAGCGGCAGTTTGTACGATTGGGTGTGTGGAGAAACGAATGTGTTGCTTTGAGACTGTGACGTATCGAGTTGTGCGGTGAGCTGAGCGTGATTAAACGGTTTGTGTGGCGAGCAATATGCGCGATCAAAATGTGGTGAAAAAAGCGTGTGGACAATAAAATAAATGCGAAGAGAATGTGTAAACTGTGTAAAATATCATTTGTGGAGAACGAAATGTGTTGGTTTGAAATTGAGGTCTATCGGGTTATGTGGTAAACTAAGCGTGCTGAAACGGTTTGTGAGGAAATCAATGTGTAGGATTGAAATGTGTACGAACGAAATGTATTGGATAAAGCGTTTAAATAGTAAAAATGTAAACGAAAAACTGTGTGCACCACAGAATTTTTGGATGAACGAATATGTTGGATCTTCGCTGTAGTGTATCGAATTCTGCGGCAAAGATGGGTTGCAGCTGTCGTGCGCTAAAAGGCCATATCGGTCCCTCCGAGCATGCCGCTAAAACTGTTTGTTACTTAATACGTCCGTTTCTGTCGCTGGCTACGTTCGGGATACAGAGCGGAGATTCATTTTAATAGTTTCTCCGTAACGTCGCTTCCCGTTTGCAAATTTCACTTGTAAACGGGAAGTGACGTCATCCAAAAAAATATCGTTGTGATATCACGGAAGTGACGTTTTTCTGTATACGTCACTTCAAGTTGAAAACCGAAATTTTGACACCAGAAGTGACGTATTCCAGTATAACGTCACTTCCAGTTGAAAACAGACATTTTGAAACCGAAAGTGACCCGTTCCCGTATCACGTCACTGCTGGTCAAAAATCGAGATGTTACTCCGGTTTAGTTCCGGTTGAAAACTGAGGCACTGAGAACGTGTGCGTTGTAGAATACAGGAACGTGGGTAAAAGCACGTGTATGATATGTATCAAATGTACAGAATGTGTGTATGTATGAAATGGACTTGGACTACACTGGAGTGAATCCGAAGCATGGTCTTCGAGTAATCCGCAGATGGTCTTCGAATAAAATTCGCACACCACGAATCTACAGAATAGAGCACAGGGTCTAACATCGTGTCCAAATATAGGCGCACCAATAGGATTTCTCATCAATTAAATGCCATCAATTAATGGCATTAAATCAATTAATGGGCTTCAACTCGACACCGATGTCACGTGGATTGAGCACCGGGTGGGTGCAGAACTCTTGACAACTATTGCGTTTCCGTAGCCTTGCCAATGGTTAAATCTCACCTGGGTGTGAATTAGCCAGTTTTATTTTGGTGGCCCATTTTGTCCCAGTGCCTAATTTTGTTCCTCATTAACGTGTAACAACTTCCGTTATCTCGAAAAATACGGGTTAGCCCTTTCCTTTGGTGGCCTGTTTTTCCCCATTCCCTTATTGAATTTTTGGTCAAATAACTTTCTTATAATTATTTTTGACCGATCGATGTAAAGTCTGACATGAAATTACAGTTTTATCGATGTGCTCATTACCGGCGGAGAATAAATATAGACTTATTATAAGTTGAATAATCGATTATATTTGGTAAAACATTTACAAGGTAATAAGATTTTTTTTTCATTTAACGCGTGTTACATTTACAGGCAAGGCATCCTCAAAGACTGTACCAACTCTACGGTAATCATCGTAATAATGTAGTGTTACTTATAAGAAAGTATGTACCATCGAGTTATCTTTATCGTTATTATCATTATTCAATTACCATTATTCACTACGATCATTATTTCTCAGGAACAAATACATATTATTATTATTATTATTGTTATTAATATTACTAATATTATTATTAATGTGTTTTGTTTTTTTTTCTTTCGTTTATCAATATACATCAATTCGCGATTATATGAACTGTAGAACTGTAACCCGTATGGATTAAGGAACGGACACTTTCATGAGGTCTAATTTGTTCAGGATACCTAGAAGTTCGCCGATTCAACTCGCACGTAGTTTTTTTTGTTTGTTTTTTCTTTCATTAAAATTTTTTTTTCGATCTTTTTTCACCCTTTGCTTTGTTTTTATAACGTCGTTTTGTCTTTGTGGAAGGGTTGTGACCCTTCATCGCCTGTCGAGTGCTGGCACATCACATGTCGCGATACCAATTCTATTGTTTTTTTTTAAATTTCTTTATTAAACTCCTTTCGTCGAAAAAGAGTCATTGTAGTTTCAAAAGGGTATACCCACCTCGGTCCCGGAAACAAATGCGAGGGACTCGCCGCAGTACTCAAGCATTGAGTTCTTTAACTTTTTTTTATATGACAGCGTGATAAATCGACAATCGGTCGATTTAGCCGCAATTTAAGTACGACGAGATAACGTCACTCTCCAATAAGCCCTTTTTTAACTTTTGCTTATATATCTCGAATGCAAAAGCTGAATCACTTTGAGTTAGATATACCCCTTCAATTCAATGGTTTTATCACAGAGAAAACCTCCAGCAGGCAATGATAAGCGATTTCTATTTTTCTAATTACCTTTTTCAAAGAAATAAAAAATTCGATCGTAATTTCATGGCCACTTTCTTCGTAGGTACTTCGCGGTAACGAAGCGTTTAAAATTAATTATTTTTTATGTAATTAGAAAATTAGTTTTTGTTTGCGAATCACTACCAGCAGCTGTCTTAATCGCCTCGTTATTTAAACACCTACACATCGACACTCGAGCTGCGAGAACCAAATGCCTCATCGTGACGAAATTTCGAAATTCATATAGTTCCGCGATTCGTCCGTTTCGCTAATCCGTGGTCATTATTGTGATTTTTCTTTTTACTGTTAGAGAAGGGGAATAAAAGCTTTTCGTGAGTTTGTGTTTGTGTGTGTACGTGAAATTCAGTTGCTCGAATTCTCTTAGTGACTATTATTTGTTATCTTTATCGGATTAAACGTATTAACTACAGGCTGTAGTGATGTCGGCAGAATGTCGATCGGCGATGTCTTTTTTTTCTATTGAGCCGATAGACAGACCTATTTTGTTTTTTTTTTTTTTTCAACTTGGAAGCTTCGGTTACTGGATCGTAAGCGGAGGTCGGTTACATTAATCGTTGCATTGACGAACGAGACGATGATTATTGGAGAATGAGAAACGTGTGATCGACGTGTGCTCGCAGCATCTGAGTCTTTCTCGTGTTTTTTTTATTTATTTTTTATTTTTTGTTATGTGTTTTTTTTATTTCTTTGCAAGAAAATCGGTTAAAACTCACTTTCGCGATCGATCTATTGCAAATAACTAAATAAAGGCACGGTCAAGAACTTAAAATTTTTCTTTTGTTTCTTATTCTTTTCATCAATTTTAAATTATTCCTTTAATTATCTCGTACATAATTCGTAATTACTTAAATAAAGCGCTAGGTCGGGTAAGTGACGCGTGGAAAATAATTTTTTTTCGTTCTATATACTACGGACTCCGTTCTTTTTTTTCATTGCGAGGCACCGTGTGCAGCACGATATAATATCTGCTTATTTACGTATTACAAAACAAAAATAGTGATTTTGGGAATCGATTACAAAATAAGGAAGTACAGTCGCGTTAAGTGCGTTGGAAAGTTTGTCACTTTCGAATGCTTGTTTAAAAAAAACATACTAAAAAAAGTGATGAAAAAAAACGTAAAAACACAAATCGCCCTATACTCGTCCATGGTGGAATGTGTTTCACTGCGTTTAGAGTTCGATAATAATCAATCATTCATCTGCGGTAAATATACTTTACAATATACTCTCTTCGTGCCTCGTAAGAGCAACTCAATAATCGTATCGAATGTAACATATACCTATATATAATATATATATATATACCTATAATTATTATATGCACTCCTCCGACGTATAAACTATGTACAAAACAACGACAGAACAAAAAAATTAACGTATGAATTCGTCATCATTCCAACTTAACGTATCAATCTTCGATTTTTCACGACGACTCTCAAACACATACATATATATATGTATATATATATATATATATACGATCGGAAAGAAACCGACAAACCTTTCCGCGTCGTAGGCATAAAAATTGCAAATATGACTTCGGCGGTTAAAACGAAAAAAAAAATTACAAAAAAGAAACATACCTTTAATTTAACGATCTACCAACTACATTTTTTCTTTTTAATTATCTTTTAGCATTTATTTATTTTGTGTTCTTTGGTAGCACGGTGATGCGTATGGAGACCATATACAAGTGTCCGCGTATTTATATATTGTCCGATCGTGACAGATGGTCCCAATCGCCCGAAAAATTAATTCGTATTACTTTTTTTCCTTAATCTTCGTCTTATTTTTTTTGTCTTTGTTTTTTTTTCCTCGGCATTTTGTCTCAGCGATAAAAAAACCGAACGAAGACCCTCGAGTACTGTTCTTGCAGTACAGTATTCCGTTTCCCTTTTATCTATGTAGTATGCTCGCATTTGTGGATCTATGTACACATACGTGACTCAAGAATAAAAAATAATAATATTTGTGTGCAAGCGATCGTTTTTTTGTTCGCGTTGACAGAGTTTGCGCTACGGTGCGATTAGTTCGGGTGCGGAATTCATAAGCGTGGATTCATTCCTATGTACACAGACGAAGGCTAAAACGGATCGAAAACTTATTGAAATATCTCGGCGCTTGTTTCGATAATCCGTGTGAAATATCGAAATTTGTGAAAAAAAGAAGGACAAAAAAACGATTCTGTACGCGAAGATTTTTCAACGAACAGTGAAATTCTACATAGCGACATCTGACAAAAATAACCAGTACTTTCGAACATCGATAATTTAGCTTAAGGTGCATTTCTCCACATTACGATTTTTTATTTCGTTTTTTTCTCCCTTCTTCCTGTTCAATCATTCACTCTCGCAACTTTTGCACGCAACTCTTTTACACTCGTCTCGCACATAATCGTCGCTGTATCTCGGCGTTACGTGTCTTAACGTTAATTAAGTAAATATTCGTAAATTCCTCTCTATGTACACCCTGTTTTAATCAATTTTTCCTTTCTATGTTTTATCTTAAAATCGAAGATCGCTTAGAAGTATTCATAAACTCGCTGCATTCGCACATTTTTTTTTCGTAAATCAGAGTTTCGTTTGCGACGTACGGTGAGACAACTTTACAATTTTTTTTTCGTTGTTCGCACCGATTTATCTTCGCTATCGAAGATATTCAGAGTCGATACAATTTGAAAGATTCCTGTTTTCCGGTTTACGCGAAATCCTCGTTTCGCTCTTTCGATATATATTTTTTTTATAATATTTTTTTTTTGTTCTCTTCCGTCCAACACGATTTTCGGTTTCCTAGAATTTATGGCCCCGTTACTGGTGCGCAGCAGCAAGACTCCAATCGTCGTTGCGTCGTCTTTAGATGTAGCAATTGGTCTACGGTTGCTGGAGCAACAGTTGCTCGAGCTCGTCGGCTGACCTCAGTAAAAACGCCGCGGATTCCCGATATCCGGTTATCAGTTGCCTTACGGCGGTCATTTCCGTCGCGTTCAGCTTGTGGCTGAGCAGGGGTTTCGTGTTCTTCATGCTGAGGTCGGTCGGTCCTGAAATGAAAGCATCGCAAGCGTTACTACATTTTCTATGTTTTTTCCCCCTTTTTCTTTTTCATCGGACGGAAGAAATAAATGTACATGCAGCGAAGCGATGTGGTAAATTCCATTTCGCCGCCTTGCTTCCGTTCAATACTTTTCATTTAACGAAAACTAAATATTATTGACATTGGTGCAAAAAAATAAATGCCCACCCGGTGAAGCGTCGAATCCTTGAGGTTACTTAACTTTTACATGGATAGTCTCTATCGAATAGTCATTTTTAAATATTCACACTCTTCGAATTGAAAAAAAAAATTCAAATGTCACTTTCTTCTTAATTTGGGCGAATAATTTTAATTTTCCTCAATTTTGGAAAAATAAAAATTCGGCACATTTCACGAAATATCAAAATATCAGCATTTAAGGCAAAAATTATCGCTTCGAAATTTAATGAGATGTATCAAACGAAAGACTTTCATACAGTTTCACAGTGAAGAAGAAAATATTGAAGCACGCATGAATTCGGGGTGCTTTTAAATTTTGCGAAAATTAAATCGAATACATCGGAATCGTGAGGTAGGGGAGAGGAGAACTGATAAAAAAAACACCGATAACGATTATTACTTTGTGTACCGTTGCTCAGTATGCCAGATGTGAAGCTCTGGGTCGGATACAGTCCGGCTGAAAGGGTCGGAGGTACCGTCGTCGGCCCGGCGCGCTGGAAGGCCTGACTGAAGTTTGGTCTGTACATAGCGGTGGGTGCTCCGCCGCTTGCGACTCCGTTCACCGCGGACGAGCTCACTATCGTCGCTTGGCTGCAATATCGTAATGAAAATCGATTAGATTCACGGTACAAAAAAATAAAATTAAAAAAAAGAAACAAGTCAGAATTCGACATTTACGAAAATCAGCAACAAAGCGTCTTTTTATTTAAAAAATATTTCATGATGATAAAACCTAATGGTTTTTCATTAATCAGTACTGGAATTTCGCATGTCCAACTTATATGCGTCCACAATGTTATTTTTAAAATAAGTAATTCTATTGACAATATTGCTCGGTAAAATTCATTAAATGAATTGCAATAAATGAATGAAATTATTACTAATAAATATTGACAATTGAAGAATATGTTGATTCGATTTTTTTAAGTTAAAAAATGTAAATCCTCACATTCGATACCCCGTCGTTGAAAAAAGTAAAATTATTGTAATTGTAATTTAATTTTAAATAAAAATATTTTTGTCTCACCTCATGAGCCCCTTATTGTCCGAGGGTGTGAGTAACTTCGATGAGGGTGCCAACGACAGCGGCGTCGAGGTGAGAGTGCTACTCGGCAGACTGGCGAGACTCGTGAGGGGTGCTAAAGACGTGAGAGACGTCGGTGGTGTGTCCTCTCTCTTACCCGGAAGTGACTTTACCGGTGTACTCGAAAAGTGATCCAAGCTGGCCCGAACGTCCGTTTGCTGCAATCACCGTCGAAAACATTGAAATTATGAACATCACAAAAAATAACAATATGTAACAACAAGTCTCGAACTCGTCTCAATGGAGACCGCCTTATCGCTTATTCAAATTTTTTTTTCCTTTTTACGCTCGCCGCTCCACTTTGCCGCGGTCTCATTGAGCAGTTCGATCTCCGCGTCTATCGTGCGAAGCTCACGGGTTTACCGAACGAATAAATTAACATCGCTTTTGTTCGAAAAAATTATTAAATTTTCTATCGCAAGTCATTTATGTTATACATTTAAAAAAAAAAATGTACAAGTTTTAAAAAAATGTTTATTAGATTTTTTTGATTTTTTATTACGTGTTTTTTTTAGATATATATTTTTTATTTCCAGTCACCGGAGATGTACCTGGGTATTGTGAGTGTACTCGTACACCTGCTGCTTATGTATGACCCTCAAGTTTTTCTTCCTCATGATCCAAACGATCTCGAATCGCGTCGCTCGAGGTCACCGAAGTAACGATCTACAGATCGACTATCGATCAGGCACTTACGATATTTTACTCCGAAAAAAGAAAATAAAATAAAGCCCCCAAAAATCGATAGGGTTTGCAACCCTCGGATGTTCACTATCGCGAGCGACGCGCTATTTCTCAAGTACCCGGTAATATTTCGCCGTGCGTTTCTGTGCGGAGAGCGTATAATAGCCGGGATCAATGCCGGAGACGTCTCGTCACGCGCGAGTAGTAAACGACTCGGAATCGACTAGCGTCCGCTCGCCTCTCTCGGCTCGCTCTCCGTTCGCTCGCCCATTGACATCGTTGTTGCTTGTTTCACGAGCGCGTAGCAAACAGCACCAGCCGAGGCGACGGAGCAGTAGCATAAGCACCGCGAAGAAACGCGGAGTCGCCTTTCCCGATCACGAAGAGAATCCACACGCACGTCTCCGCTCTCCACTAACACGACGCACAACCACTCGCCATCTCCTCGACACCGGCGAGCGCGCTATCGTTATCGGGCCTCGTTTCAGCGACTCCTTTCGATTCCCCGCTCTCTCCGGGTCTCGATTCCCTCTCTCCGTGAAATAACGTTTTTCCACGACCCGCCTCGGCTCCGACCGGAGCGCCCTGGTACAAATTTTGGAGCGTCGAATCGGGACCCGATAACGTCCTCAAAAGGCCCTTTTTGTTCCCGGGGAATCCCCGACGCGGAACCGTCACTCACGCGCGAGTCGAACCGAGCCTATCACTGGCCTTCTCTCCCGAACTAGCTTAATATCACCGGAACCTTCGTCCAGAGAAGTCTCGGGTTCGAGGTAATTCGGCAGCCGAGGGAGATTAGACCCGAGCGAGAGAGAGGCAGAAAGAGAGGGAGAGAGGGATGTACCATAGAAAAGGAGCCGAAGCCAGATGTGCGGCCGTCGAGCCTATAGTCGACGGGTGAGTAAGTTCACGGGGAATTTGGAAAAGGGAAGGAGATCCCCGCTCGGGTATCCAGGAGGGCTCTTCTTCATCGCTCCGACGACGTAGAAAAAAATAAAAAAATAAAAAAGCTCGAGAAGCCGCGGAGCGAGGCAAGAGGAAGAAGAAGAAGAAGCGAGGACTTAGCTTCTCCTCGGCTCTCCTGCATCGGGCGTGCATCGCTCTATACGGCACGTAAGCGCCGTACAGTGTATATCTGTATAGCTTCGGCGGTCGGTGCTTGGTCCAGGCAGCGGCGGGCGTCATCAGCGGCTACGTGAGTCGGGAGAGCTCGTGGAGTGGAGACGAGAGGGGAGGAGTGAAATCTTGGGGCGGATGTAGGGAGGTGTTTTTATGAAAGGCGAGCAGTGTGCGTTGACGTCAATTATATAGGTGGCACGGGAGATAGCGATGGAACCGCTCGTCGCGGCCACGCTGCGTACATCACCGCGAGGTCTCTTTAATGGGTTAGGCTTAGGTCGCCACGGGGTTATCGGCTCCCGGAGGGATTTTCAGAGCAGATAACGAAATAACGCTCGGCGAACGAGAAACCTCGTAGCGCTTCTTGCTGGTGGCTCTGCGCGATTCGGTCGGTGAGCGTCGACCACTTGGATGTGCCGCGAGTGGGCGATGTCGTCGAGGTCCTCCGCGTCGTCATTTCTCTTTTTCATCTCTGGGATCGCCACTCTCTATCGTCATCCTGGGGTCCTCGCGGCCGTCGAGGGAAGGCGAGGAACGGCGGAGGCGTCCGGTGATGAGGAAAGGCCAGAGGTGCAGCGTAACTTTTATGCTTGGATATTTTAAACTATATATAGATATATATATGTATATGTATATGTATATATATATATAAATATAATATATGAATGTTATTCTCCGTAGGATGTTCGCGTCCCTCGACAGGTCCCGGAGACTCGAATCGCGTCATAATCGCCAATAGCGTCCTCTCTTATTCGACGAAGAAGAAGCTGCAGCTTCTGCCCACACGGAATCATCTCATATGTATGTATATATGTATATGGATAGAGGGTGGTCCAGAAGAAGTTGAGAGCAAAAATTCCATCCTGAATGCTTTCCGCCTGGCGTTGAGGCTATCGAGACGACGGAGGCATCAGGATGACGTACCCTTACAATAATTTCCTTCGATCGCAGGTGAAATAACTCGGGCTAAAGAGCTACGTGGACTTGTCAAGATTGCGGAACTGGCCAAGGACAGAAATGTCCTTTGCGGATGTCACGATCCTTCTGTCGTCAACGTTCCGAGCTCTACGTTGTTAATACAGTAGAAACCCTGATTAACCGGGACCGAAGAGTCCCCGGATAATCGAAATCCCGGTTGATCCGAAATAGACAACGAAAATATATAATAATAGCGAAATATATAATAAATGTCAATAATAGCTAATGATAAAATTTTATTTTGACTTGTTACCATGACATTTGGTATAACTTGCACTTAATTGTCAAATAGTGTGAAGTAGAATGTAAAACTTTGGATTTTTTTTTTTTTAATTGATAGTACGTGAGCATTCTTTCGGAAGTCATCAGTGACTTTGGTTGGCTCCGAGCATAAAAAAAAATTTCGGAAGACGCACGGTTAATCGGGCTTCCACTGCATTTTCTGTCACTCCAAATATATCTATGACATTTTACCAGTTTTCCAAAAACGGCTGAGAAATTTTGATCAGAATGATCCCACCTAATGCCCCCTACGACGTTCCCGACACTTGCTCTCGACCACCCTGTATACATATGCTTCTCAGCTTCCTCTCCGCTAGTCCGCCAGGGAATGACGATGATACTTAAAAATGCTCATTTCTCTCTCGAGGCGCTTTGATGATGAACGTACGTAGGAAAGAACGTATACGTGTGGCTCATGCCGCGGGGCCAGAGTGCAGCCTCGACTGTTGCTGTCGTTTCTTAACCACGATAGTGGGAGAGGTGCGCGACCCGTGGGGTTATCATCGGTATAGTGCTTCGCAACGCTGGCACGTGTATGTGCGTTTGTGTGTGGGTTCTCTCACTATTTTCTCTTACGGCCGAGTCGGTAGAAATATATACCTACATAAATTCTGAACTCTCTATGATGATCCACGTAGCGCGCAAACCGCGTTATATTGCGGAATAGAGACAGCCTTGACTAAGAGAAGGCGGGGTTAGTTATTTTTCCCTTGGGACTGTTACCCTCGCACGTGGAATACCTTACGGGAGTTTATTCAAGTATCTCGCACCCTTTGTACTTGAAAATTCATGAAGTACCATCGTTCGTAGTGGAGACTCGTTGAGGAATGCTGAGACTTTATATATATATTTTTTATTCCGCACCTCGAACTCCGTCGAGCTCGTTCGCAATTTCATCGAAAACTTAATAAAAAGTTATCTTTTTAATCGCGCTAATATTTACAACTCCATGCCGAGAAAGCGAACCTTTCTTCCGAGGTCAGCCACTTTGGGTGCCCGACGAGCAAAAATTTTATATACAGCAATTGCGTTAATTTTTTTTTTCATACCTGCGACCCCGTTTTAGATTTTTTTTTCTAGAATAACGTGATAAATCTCCATGACGAGTCAGAGGCCTTTTTTATTATTTATTTTATATACGGCAATTGCGTGATTTCTTTTCTTCTTCAAATTGCAACCTCGTTTTAGATTATTTTTTTAGTGACGTGATAAATCTCCGTGACGAGCCAGAGGCCTTTTTTATTATTTATTTTATATACGGCAATTGCGTAATTTTTTTTATTCTTGAAATCGCGACCTCGTTTTAGATTATTTTTTTAGTGACGTGATAAATTTCCGTGACGAGCCAGAGGCCTTTTTTATTATTTATTTTATGTACGGCAATTGCGTATTTTTTTTATTCTTGAAATTGCGACCTCGTTTTAGATTATTTTTTTTTAGTGACGTGATAAATCTCCATGACGAGCGAGACACTTTTTTATTTTTTATTTATTTTTTATCGTCAGCTTCGATGGTGTCTGACCGCATACGGGTTTTATCTACTCGAGCATCCTCGACCGTGGACCAAATTAACGGGAATCTCATCGTCGCGCGATTTTGAATTTTCCGACGGGCAGAAATTCGCCCGACGAGACCGGGCGCTGTTCGAGTAGTTTAGGGTTGTAGCGGGTTGGCGGGAATCGCGCGCTCGAGTGTCTAGCCGCGCTAATTTTTCATCGGACGAATTTAGAACGAGACGCGTCTCTAGCGCCCGCGACGTGACGAGGGTGAGCGCGAGAGGAGTCCGCACGTTCCGGTACCTCCCCCCGCCCCTTCCCGGCGTTAAATTATTATTAGCTTATAGGAACATACTTGTCCGGTATAGATATGTTACAACGCTTCGTGATTACTCACCGTGGCTGCGGGGAGCGTGGGCATCGGCTGTGAAACGGGCTCCAGTCCGAGTCTCATGCGTTTCGCATTGTCGCTCTCGTTCTCGCAGGCGGTTGCCAAAATCTGTTCGGCCTGGACCGAGGTCAAGTGGGCCGGCGTCGGTCTCGCCTGTGGAGAGACGAAACGAGATGAGCAGGGAAACTCGCCGAGATCGTCGAGGCTATCGTATCCGGAAATTCTTCGCATTCCGGAAGTTCTAGCTTGGGACTGTCTCGAGGGCTGGGAGGGGGAGGGTGAATGACGGTACCGGCGGGGAAATTTCAAGCTCGGCGTTCCTCCGCGGGTTGTAGGTTGACATTCAACCCCGAGCGTCACGGTGAAACTCAAAGTGTCCCACCTTCTTTCGCTCAGATTTCAATTTTTTAAACCAATTTCTTGACATGAAGAACACACAGAAAAAGATTTATTTGTCGGCCACCGTTCATTTGGTTTAAATAAAATATTTATTTGATTTAAATAAATATTTGTTTAAATGAAGTAACTGAGAACTTAAATGAAATAAATAGTAGTAGTAGTAAATGCGCTTTATTAGCCGCAGTAATACATGGTTCGGTGGTTTTGCGTGTATACAAGTGTGATTTTTATTTCTATTTTTTTTCTTCCTCTCAGGCTAATGGGCCATTGACCGAGGTCCTTCAGCCCCGTCAAATAAATATTTTATTTAAATCAAATAAATATCTATTTAAATCAAATAAATATTTATTTAAATCAAATAAATATTTATTTAAATCAAATAAATATTTATTTAAATCAGATAAATATTTGACTTAAACCAAATAAATGGTGGCCGTCAAATAAATTCTTTTTCTGCGTGCACCGAGGTTTTGTTTTTGTAGCGTGAAAATGTACGGCTCAGAGGGTTAATGGACGAAATCGAATTTTCATTGAAGATATGACAAAATGCAAAAATATTTACCGCGTCCCAGGGTGCGCCCTCCCTGCCCCGTTTGTTCCTCCGGCAGCTCTTGAGGTAAGTCCGGATCCTCTTTCTCGCGCGTTCCGCGAACTCGGGGAACTGCCTCGTGCAACTGTCGATAATGGCCTGTATCTTTTCCTTGGGTTGCTTCGAGATTGGCACGATGCGGTCCAGGTTCTCGTCGACGAAGAGCCTCACGAACATCTGCCGGGCCGGGGACGAGAGAGAAACAAAAAAAGAGAGAACGAGAACGATGAGTAAGAGGGGAGATACGCTTTAACTGTCGAGTAGCTCTTTCTCGTTGACTCCCCTTTCCATCTCGCTCGTTCGTTTTCAACTGTAAAGCGAAAGAGATACCGGCGGGAGCTCCAGGGTCCTCGGCTCGAGGAGGAATTGAGAATTCAACGAGCGATATAGAAAAGAGGGGGCACCGACTTCTTCATGCCGCGCTATATACACTCTCTGTCTCTCCCTCAGCGAACCGGCCGTGTGCCTCTATTAAACTAATTGTAATTAATTAAGGAGCAGCGTACGGTACCGGCGGCCGAGGCCGAACGGCCGAACGACGCTGCAGACTTTCCTCCTCTTCCTCCTCGGGATAGAGAGAACGCAAAGAAAGAAACCCGAGGGTCAGATATAAATAAATAAGGAAAAATAAAATTTATACCGAGGAAAAATTGTCAGAGGCTCGGAATTATTTTGCGCGCTGTTCGGTGCATCAAAGATCCTCCGGGGACGGAGAGGAAAAAAGTGGGGGCAAATTGAATCTAGATCGAAGATAAAGGTCAAAGATCATGCGTGCAAGTCCGGAACGACGAAACAAATATAAAAGTTATTGGAATTTTATTTAACACACAATTAAAATATCGACTGGTCCATCGACGGTATGATGCAAAAAAAAGTGAATTTCTTTTCGAATCGAATTTTTCGCTTGGACTGTTTTTTGTTTCGCCGCCCGAGCCTGCTATTGGAGTTTTTCTTGATATTTGATGATTTTTTTTTTTTTTATTTTACTTACATTGAAAGCTTTTAGACGTTCCGGATCGTGATGTCTGGGATCCAATCTCTCGTCGCCATCCTCGTCGTCGTCATCCTCGTCTTCCTTGTTACCGCTGCTGCTCGTCTCGTCGTGAGCACTTCCGGTGCCCTCGCCACCGGCCGGACTCGATTCCCTGTCGCGATCGGAGCGCGAGGGTGTGCACGACGATTGTGGCGGCGGTGTCTTCTTCAGGCCCATCGCGTACGAGGCCCAGAGGGAGGCCATATCCTCATTCCCGACGCCCGCGACCGAGCCGAGGCTCGGTACGGCACCCGCCGACAAGTCGCCCATGTCCGATGTGCCGTTTCGCGAATCTGCGAAAAGAGATATGGAAAAAAAATTAGTAAAATAAAGAAAAAAATCACATATGTGTACGATAGCGAATAAATCGATCTGGAATACAAGTTAACGGTTCTCGGACACTACGCTGTATAATCGCGGTTTGCTGGGAAGGTTTTATCGCCGAGAAAATACCTTAAAAAGTATACATTTTTTGTCGGCTTAATCGACCATCCGGCGCGACGATGTGGAAGGTAGAAAAAGCAAATTAATAAACTACTTCACAGTTTGTTACACGGTATAATTTATAAATATGCGACATATATAATTAAGCTATTTAGTGACCGGAAATTCTCCTCGTATCTCCAAGATCAATTAATCGGACAGCAATGGAAAAAAACGTGTAAAAAATCCATCGGACCATTACCGTGAAAGCTCGGAGATATGTGTGTGTGCTTCATAGGAAAAAGCCTTGCGAGTTGCATGTGGGCGGTATTTACGTTATGAATATTAAGGGAAAGGAAACGCGCGTGAACGGTTCTCGCGTGACACGGGCTGATTAGAGAGGATGGTATAGGCAATTCAGGGTGACATGGCCTGCCGGGTGATACGACCGATCCTTGTATCACGTTCCAACCCGAACCGATCGCCCAGCCGTTTCCGGGGTTTTAAGTTTACGAACCGATAGTCATCATTACTCTCGGCACAAAAAAGTATATCCGGAAAATATATTCAAGATAACCAATTTTTCAATAAATGATACACCTTTCGTGTACGCGAAAATATATTTTTTCTATATTTGCTTTTATATCATATATGTATTTTTTGGAACGTTGTTTGTTTATTTGTTTGTAAACAGGGTCCACCTAGGGGTTTCAGCCACAGGCATTGATAACTATTCCCCTATTACAGTAGAACGCCGATTAACCAGGATCGGATTAATGTAGCTATATCGCTGCCGGCTCATTTCGCATAAGTTCGACAAAAATAAAAGAAAATACTTCTCGATGGTATAAAAATCTGAAAAAATGTATGCACATTAAAGGTATTGAAAAGATTAATTTTGCATAATAATAATTCCAAAATGTTATTAACAAATTCATCAAAAAATAAATCGTTTAACAAATTACCCGGCAACGAGACTTTTTTTTGTTATGAAAATGATTCGTCCATTTTTCTGAATACGTATGGATTTTTTTAGAATTTTATATGAAAAAAATGTGTGAAAAAACACAAAAATTAAAACTAATTGAAACATTTGAAAAAATTCAGACGTATTAAAAAAATGAACGAATCATTTCTATAAAAAAAAGTTGGTTTGCCGGGTAATTTGTTAAACAATTAATTTTTTTATTAATTCGTTAATAACATTTTGGAATTATTATTATGCAAAATTAATCTTTTCAGTATCTTTGATGTGTATGCATTTTTTCAGATTTTTATACCATCGACAAGTACTTGCAAATTTCTCTTATTTTTCTCGAAGTTATACGAAATGAGCGCAAAGTGACATAGCTAACTTAACCGTGCACCTTCCGAGGTTTTTTTTTAATACATGGAGAGCGGAAAAATGAAACAGGTGATTGACGAATATGGAAGGAAGGGCAAGTTGTACCAAATGTCATTGTCACTAGTCAAAATAAAGTTGCATCACTAGCCATTATTGACTTATATACTTTCGCTGTCTAGTTCGGATTAACCGGGATCGAAGATTTCGATTATCTTCGATCCTGAGCATCCCGGTTAATCGAAGTTCTACTGTATACTATTTTGGTACTATAGTTGTGCACAACAGCGCTGTGCATAATCACTGTCTGCAAAAAAAAAAAAGAAATCGACCGGAAATAATAGCCATATTTATCTAGTACTAGGGTAAACCAGCCAATGAATGGACACTTTCCATAAGAGCCCATGCATAAAAAACGTCTATTCACGGGCTTTTTCGTCTGCTTAACTGTCCATTCACTGTCCAGTCAACCCTATGAGTAATATATGAAAATATATACTTTCGCATATACTTTTTTACCATGGAGGTCCAGGCGGAACAGGTTTTTTGTTTCGAAGCGTCATGCGAAAAAATGTAAACGATGAAATTACCGACTGGCTGCCACGCGAGGAAGGATATGAAAACTTCTGCATTTTTTCTTTGACAAGTACTGAGGCGTTGACGGATTAATTCATCACTCGATAAATAACGTTTAAATGAATTTCCAACGCGTTGTACATTTCAATTAATGAATTTTCTGAGTTATTTGCAATTTGGCTTGACGCGAGGAATGTCGATGTGACGCGTCTCGTCAGGGGTGCCGATGAATTTCGGGCTGCCTCATTGTATTAGTCCCTTAACGGAGGGGCCGGGCGTGCACGGTCGCACGGGTATTCGGGCGTTTGTAATCAAGGGGGTGAATTTCTCGCGAGGGGGAAAATCCCCCGGCAAACACGAGAAACGTGCCGGCACATCCAACGAGCAAGATTATATTATACTACATATTGCATTACGAACAGTTCGGAAAACTCGCAATAAGCGGAACGAAGAGAGGGAGGAAGGTATAGGTTGGAACGCTACGATTCTCGAAAGTTAAACCCTCGCGTGGGGGCGAAGAAGGGTAACGAGCTAGGCGGATAACGCGACGGCGTTATAGCCCGACTAGGCGATTTTTTTTGCTACTCGCGATGTCCTTACAGCGAGAGATCGTGTTTTCCCCCTTCACACTCCACGGGTCCAAGGAGAACGTTATTTCGTGACAGTATTGTATCTATTCGGGCCATTCCCTACCATTCCGACCTAGATCCAAACCTTCACATCTTGGATCGGGCTCGCGATTTTTTTATACGACAGAACTAATTCTCAAAAGCACTCGTATTTTTTATTAGATTTTTAGAAAATGGTTATAATTATTTACGATCAAAAGAATGAATTAATTGAACGCCACAATTTAAAAATCTTTAAAAATTCTGAACCCTTTCGGTCATATATTAAAAATGCAATATTTATGAACTAACAATATTTTTATAATATTTTAATAACATTTATTTCATAACTATTTATGAAATAAGAAAAAAACCGGTGACAAAAGTTAGAAGCAGAAATCAGTCGATTATGGGTCATCGCTTGCCCATTTTTATACGCGTCACTGCATTTTTGGAAATTTTCTCAGATTTTTCCGAAGAGTTTTTATTTGTCTAAGTTAAAAAAATTCTCTCGGAAAATATTATCTAATAAAGAATCCGAGTGCTTTTGGGAATAAGTTCAGTCATACAAAAAATCGCGGGCGCAATTCAAGATGTAAAGGGTTGAATATCTACAAGGCGATTTGGAAATAGTCCCGAGCCAGTTGCACGACTGTAACTTGCGAGAAAATAATTTCGAGTAAAATTATTCGGTGATTTTCGAAAAATCGCTAAAGCTCATTGGTTCAACGTGCCCAACGGAAAGTAACAAACTTTGCTCGGAACATCCCCAGCTATCGTCACACAACCGGCCCAACACCTATTCCAGATCGGCCTGTACGTATAAATATGTATATTGTGCACGCCGACGACGCTTTCGCGAAGCGGAGAATATATCGACGACAACGACGGCAGACGGACGGACAGTGCTATGTGTGCGGTCGCGGTATTCCCGCCGTGCCAGATATACCGCAGCGGCTCGCAGCGTGCAGCCTACCTATGTGTACGAACTCTATTCGTGATTCTCTATCCCCGACAGGGGAGAAGACGAGGAGATGGAACGCTGCGGGGAAACCATAAAGGGGGCTATCTGGCTGTCAGCCTCCGTCTCGGAGCTTCTTTTTCTGGGACGTACCTGCCGGCTATTGCGCCTCGACAGATCGCTCGAAGGAAAAATTGGTATCGCTGAAATCGTAACGAGCCTAGTTTATTTTTAATTTTTTTTTTTTACCATTGCCTTTTTACCATTTTTACCATTGCCACTGCGATTTTATTTAACACGAGACTTCCGACTGTACGACGATAAATAAGAATTCATTTTACCTCGATAAACTTTGTTTCTATAATTCGTATCTCTTTTTTTTTTAATTTTGCTCCGGGAAGTCATCGCTCTATCCAGCATCCGGGGTCATTGAACTCTTGTCGTGGTACCCGAAGTTTCGATGATCCTGTTAGCGAGGTGGACGAGGGGAACGGTCGGGGGAGCGAGTTCTGCACGACGGCGAGTCCAGTTTCCTCGGCGTCGTCGCGACCGAGCCCCGAAGGTTGCTCCTTTATTTCTTGGCTCGTCCTCGTTGCTGCGGTCCCATCGGCCGCGACCGGTGCCTCAGAGCGCTCTCGCACGCACGCGAGCGGGCCGAGTTACCTGCGCCCATTCGCGCTCCGCGGTCGGGGCAAGACGGACCATTTTTACCGATCTTTTTTTTCCATGGCGCAAAAAGGATAGAAAAAGCGCGTTCTCGTCTCGAATGGCGAACACGGTACCGTCTTGCCCCGCTCACCACAGCGGGAGTGGACGAGGACGAGCTCGTACAGTACATAAGATTCGTATACAGGTATACGGAAATCCTACGGCCGAGTAGAGTCCAGCATCGAGTGCAAGGGGACCAGCTAGCTCGGCCGGCTAGAAAGCCGGTTGCCGATCCCAATACCGAGAGCGGGGATTCGTGCACGCAGAGCTGCGTACACACCGACCGTTTCAGCGACTCGTCGTGAGTGTGCCTACTCTTCTTCACGGATAGGCATACCCGGCGAGAAATCCGAGGCTCCGAACCTGAAATCGACCAGGTTCACCCCACCCCGACGCTCGAACCGAGAACGCTCCGGGTCCGCGTGTCTCTCGATTCAACGTCCTCCCGCAAAAGGAAACCGATCCGAGACCTCATATGCTTTTGTCGGCCGTACGATCGAGCGTCCCGCACGAAATGTCACGACTTATGCCGACCCTTTGCACCTAAAGACCGCGCGTTCGCGGTGAGGATTCGCATGTTTAGGAGTTCCTGACATATCGGCAACGAAGACTTCGTCCTGGAAATTTCAAATTTCGTTTTGCCGATTCCTGGACTGAGAGAAGAATCTGGGAAAGATGACTACAGTGGAACGTCGATTAACCGGGATGCTCGGGACTGAAGTATCCCCGGATAATTGAAATACCGGTTAATCCGAACTAGAGAGCGAAAGTATATTAGTCAATAATGGATCATTTCGAAATGGTCAATAATGGATCATTTCGACATGGTAAATAATCGCTAATCTCGCACTTTTATCATATTGTTCCAAGCTTTGCAACTTAGTATCGGTTAATAGCACAACTCCCTTACATTTGTTACTCGCTGAACCGTGACAGGTCACGCGCGCATTTGCACTCCGCGCATAAAAAAACACGGAAAACGCACTTAAGTCCTTACTGATCTTAAGGCCGTCCTTGCAAATGGTGTTCACTTCGCATAAGATTCAGAGAAATTGGAGGGAATTGCAAACACTTCTGGATGGTATAAAAATCTGGAAAAAATCAAGCATATTAAAAGTGCTGAAAAGATTAATTTTGCATAATAATAATTCCAAAATGATATTAACAAATTAATGAAAATAAAATTGTTTGACAAATCACCCGGAAACTTAACTTTTTTTTATGAAAGTGCTTCATTCACTTTTTTGAATACGTATGAATTTGTTCAGATTTTTAAATTCACTTTGATTTTTATTTCAAATGGGAAAAACGCGTAGAAAGTCACCAAATTCGAAGTAAATTTAAAAATCTGAAAAAATTCATACGTATCCAGAAAAACGAACGAACAATTTTCATTAAAAAAAAGTTATGTTTCCGGCAGATTTTGTGAACAATTTTATATTTCATCAATTTTTTTGTAACATTTTGGAATTATTATTATGCAAAATTAATCTTTTCAGGATCTTTAATACGCTTGATTTTTTTTGCATTGTTTTACCATCGGTACAACAGAACAGTCAATTCAACTAAATATTCGGTCAAACGACTAAACATTCGTTCAATCAACTAAATATTTATTTCAATCAACTAAATATTTATTTCAATCAACTAAATATTTATTTCAATCAACTAAATATTTATTTCAATCAACTAAATTTTATTTCAATCAACTAAATATTTATTTCAATCAACCAAATATTTCCTTCGCCACCCGCAACCGCAGCTCAGTTGATATTACCAAACCTTTTTATCGGTGTACAACAATGCACAATGGTAATTTTTCTTAGATGATCGGTAGCCTTTACTAGATCCTTTCTCACAGTGCAACTTCCAAAATATCTTCGTCGATCGATTTAATAACAGAAAAAAAGGCCAAAGAAAATAACACAGATAAGAGCGAGTGTGCGACGGAGAGCTCCGAGCATTTGATGAACCGAGAGTAACGATATCGTGAAATGGATCGACGTCGAGTCCCACTCGTTGCAATATCACGGGATCGGAAACGGGAGACACGGACGCCGAAGTAAAAGTACTTGGGGTTCTCCGTTCCTCCTTGTTTCTCTCTCGGTTGGATCGCGGGTTCTAAGAGTCTCTCTTCGCGAGGGAATGGAGAAACGGGCGAATGGGGGGGGGGGCGTAGGGGGCGCATATAGGAAAGGAAGAAGGAACCCGACGAAGAGGTTGAAGCCCGTGAACCGTCTCGAGACTCTCGACGGAAAAGTGCCTCGCGTCGTCTTCGCCTCCTCGCTTCTTCCCGCTCCCCTGTATATATGTCTCTCTCGGGCTCTCTCTTTCCTCGCGGTTGAATCGATCCGCAAGACGGTGAAACGGGTCCTGGCAGAAAAGTGCTCGACTGCAGTGCTTGCCTTCTCGTTTCCTTCGTTTATTCTCCCCCCTCGTCCCGTTCGCTATCAGCTCCACGGGCCGAGGGTACGGGAGAGGACGTTCGTCGCTGAAGGGAGCGACGCAAGAAGTACCAGCGGCAGCGTCGACAAATAAGAAAGAAGAAGTGGAGGAAGATGATGAAGAAAAAAAATCTGAGAAAAAGGAGGAGGAAAAGAAAGCGCGGAAGAAGAGGAAGGAGGAGAGGATGAAGAAAAATATGAAGAAGATGAGGATGAAGAGGAATAGGCAGAGGAAGAAGAGGAAAGAGACGACGAAGAAGAAGCAGCAACCTCTTCGTCCGCACGTTTTTTTTTCCTCTTTAAGCATGCTCGATCCGTGACGCCGAAAGCTGGTTTAGTTACGCAATCGCGGGAGTCTCTCGGACTGTATAGAGAGTATGTGCCGTCCGAGACAGAGAGGTGACCCACGGAACCAGTTTAACTCGACGAGAGAGAGTAGCACTCGACACGAGGAGGTAGAGGAAGGCCGGGTCGCGGTTGGCGATGAGAGTCGGCGAGGGGAGAATGAGGGGGGAAGATCCGCGGGACGTGAATCTCAACAAGGTTCGCGAAAAGTGAATTATTCTTCCGCAACCTCGTTCGACTATATCACACATCGTAGGTGCATATATGGCGACGAGTGTGCAGTGTCAGGAGATGAGAAAGTCAGATGAAATTTTTCGCAATACTCATCTTTCTTTTCTGCTTTTAGTTCCCGATCGCGGACATCGAACAAGCGAGATCAGCAAGAATCTTTTTTTGACAATTTAATATATTGCTGAAAATAAAATCGTTAAATAATAAAGCAACTCAGTTGAATTCCGATGAAGGATATCTATGGCCATTCAAGATGATGCGGCATTAAAAAATTAATGAAATTAAATAACTTAGAAAAAACTTGTCAAATGGAATCATTAAGATGATATTTTAAATCCCGATCCCGGACATCGAAAAAAAAAGAAAAACGAATTTTTTTTTTTACAATGTATTGCTGAAAAGAAAATCGTTAAATAATAAAGCAACTTAGATGAATTCCAATGAACGATATCGATGGACATTCCTGGTAATCCGGCAAATTAAAAAAATTTGGATATGTGTCGGCAACAAGATCCGAAGAACATGAACGTGACTTCCGTCAGATTGCTGGGATGCGCATCTAGATCTCGAGAATATCGATAGGTTTGAAATAAAGTGGCATGTCCGTCTCTCTCGTCAGAAAGCTAAGAAAGAGCAGTCGAACGGTGTCTTATCTTCCGAGACATTCGCTTCAAGATTATTATCGGATAAGGTTTCTCGCGGGCGAACTGGTCGAACGGCTTGTTTTATGAAGAACGATGCACCCATTCCTGTAGAGAGGGTTTAAGTGAGGCTGCAATATAGAATCGAGAGTCGAAGCGGCGAAGGGACGATCTAGAATGCCCGGAGAAGGATTTTTTTTTTAATTATCGATAAAAATCTTACATTTATAATAATAAGTTACTAAGTGATCGAGCAAGCTGATATTAAGAAAATGCTTATTTCCAATAAAAACAATTATTTTCAGAACCCGTTCGCGAATAGTATGCCTTCTAAACATAAATTGTAAATTTAATGTATTGGAACTTAACATTTATTTACATTGCCTACATTAATTGAATTTTAATGTACTTTTACGAAAAATTTAAATACCAAATTTCAGAATAACAAATAGTTTGCCTGAAATTGACAAAAAATTGTATTAAATGTAATAAAAATGTTACTGTAAAATTACGACGCACATGTGTTTAAAATTTCGGAGTTTATGTAAAAAAGCTTCCCATGCCGTTCATTAATTTTCAAACTATTTTTTTCACAATGTAAATGTTTTTGTAAAATGTAAATTTTTCCCTTCAATATATTTAAGCACTATTAAATTTTTCTCATCAGATTGTTTATTTTATTAAAGAAAAAAAGACGCCTTGTCGAATCAAAGAAAAAAATCGTTACTCGTCGACAAAAGCCCGACGGAATAAAATCGGCGAAAGAAGGCAAGATGGGATTATGGTCAGGGTTGATGTTGGAGGTCGTGGGATAGGGCGAGACAAACGCATGTCGGTGAACGGCCTTGTGTTCGACGGGTCAAGAAAAGTCCAGGTGTAAATCCGAACCAGTTGGGTAAGAGTTGTCTCGTCGTCGCGACGAGGATGAACAAAAGTGTCGCGCGTCGAAGAAAGGGCTGCGAAGAGCGATCCCAAGGGTAGAAAGGGTTGAGCGAACGAGCGTGTAGGCAAATGTATCGCGCGGGACTTTGACGGGCGACTATGGAGTTCGCAAGGGGAAGTTTTCCGAGGAGGGAGTCGCGAGGAGACGCGCGGCCTGGGAGGAAGAGTGACTCGGCGCGATCCCTCGAGCGAGATACCCGGAAGAGATTACGCGGGCTACCTCAATCCACCCCCAACGGCGATAATTGAGACATTCGGGTAACTCGGCATACCGAACCCGCACAAATTCCAAATAACTTTGTGTATCTGAAGTACCCTCAGGAGGGAAAGCAATAAATCAATTTTACACTAGTTCACGGGCAGCGGATCCAAAGGCCATTGACTTTTATTACTGTGAATTCTTTCACATGAAAAAAAAAATTCTTGAAAATAACTTTCGAAACAGAATTTGATTGTCGAAGAGACGTGATTCATCAGCGCGAACGTCTCATAAAAATGTAATAATTTCATTGATCCGCTTAAAAATATAGAAAGTCAATAAGGCAGTGCACACGGAAATATATTTTATTTCACGGGTACTCCAAAAATAAATATGTATTTAATTTAACTAAATATATATTTAATTAAAATAAATGTGCACTTAATTAAAATAAATATATATTGATTTTAATTCAATATTCATTTATTTGCGAGGCGAACGTCAAATAAATTATTTTTCTGGGTGTGGAGAGACACCAACGTGTTGCCGAATGATTTGACTACCGACCTCGAAGCATTTTTTATTATTGTATAAAAATATAAAGAGACAATAAGCCACGGCACACAGAAAAATACTTTACTTGACGGATACGCCAAAAATAAATATATATTTAATTGAAATAAATATTGATTTAAATAAAATACACATGTATCTGCGACGTGACCGTCAAATACATTATTTTTCTGAGTGTGGAGAGACACCAACGTGTTGCCAAAGGGTTTGACCACCGACCTCCTAACATTTTTTATTATCGTATGCAACGCATAAAAAAATGTTTAGCCGTTTATTAATGTTTAAAAGAATTATTTTAAATAAAACATTTGTACACTACAGCTTGGGAGCATAAAAACGATCTACAGAGCAGGGACACAGGTGGGAGTATGTAGATTCGGGGACTGTATAGGCCCGGGCAGATAAAAGGGTGTTTTACCTGTAAGTGTGGAGTTGTTAATGGTGTTGTTTGCCGTGGAAATGGCCGATTGGCTGGTGACCGTCGTGCCAACGGTGGTGGCTGTGGTCGATGCGGACGAGTTATTCGGCGATAGTACAGCCGTGGCAGCCTGGGCCTGTGCCTGCTGCTGAATGTTATAATTCCACGCGAGCAGCATCAGCTTCAGCTTATCCGCGTCTTTCATGAGCGCGCCTGCCGAAATTAAAACGTGCCAATTGATTTCCTTGTTTTCCCTTTTTCCTTTTATTTTTCTTTACATGCATGCGATTAGGGGATTCACTAAATTCTATAGGAAAACTCTGCGGGATGATAAATATACAGCGTTAAAGGGAATTGAAGCTAATTAAATTTTTCACCGAATACACTTAGCACTAGTGAGATATAATGTATAGCAAAGCAACCAGTAAAAAATAATAAAAAATTGTGCAAAAATATATTTTAAAAAAAGTTTTTGCAACGAAACAAAAAAAAAACACCGCAGCGAGCGTATCTCGATCGAATCCCACCGGGTCACACATTGGATACAATAGAAAAAAAATAATAATAATTGACGCCTTTTTAAGGTATTCCTTTTTTTCAGTACTCCGATAGAAAGGGAAAACTGTCAGTTAAATAAAAAAAATGGTTTGAGAAAAAATACAACAACAACAAAAAACGAAATTTATCGAATTTCGATGCAGGCAAGCTCATTGAGATTCGGACTATGTGTGCTGAAGGCTTTTGCGCGAGGCTGATGTCGCACAGGCCGCCATCACGCACCGCGTTTTAACTCCGATTGTAACAGATTGTGAATTTACGAGAGTTAGTACGAGTGAGAGAGAGAGAGGGGGGGGAGGGTATGAGAGATAGACAGAGTAAGAGTATGCGAATTAATTCGACGCGTGATATGACGAATTGGCCGATGGATTTTGCCGTCGATATGTTTGCATGTGTGTGTGTGCGTTTATGCGAAAGCTCCGAAATATCGTGTGCATAGCGAACTGATTAAAATCGAATTAATTGAAATTAGTGCGTCGCCGATCGGGTATGTACACAGCGCGGGAGCAACGAAACGAGGGGGAAGTTCGGGGCTCGCGCGAACCCAAGCTGCGACGTGATTACAAATAATTACAAACAATTAATTATAGTAATCCGGCAAACGGAACAGGTGACGATCGAACAGAGAGAAGACTCTCGTATATCGATTTGTGACCTTTGAATTTACCCGCTCTATGCCACGCCGATTTAATCGCAAATATTATGTTGACAATGCGAAGAGGCAAATAATGTCGCGGACATATGTGTACATATATGTAATGTTTCGGGAGTATTATGGCATGTGTGCTTGTCGACGATACGGGAATTGATTGAGATATACCGTTATCGTGAGCGAGAGGGACATTAATTGAGTAGTAGATTTAAAAAAAAAGTACACATTGTATTCACAAAGTTGCAACGTAAAACTCAAGGGAGTCGATAATCAGGTCGAAATAATCGAATTTCGATCCCGAATTATTCCTAATTTGTTAAGTATGTTTTTATGACAAAAAAAGATATATTTGTATATTTTTGGTTGATTTTGGATTTTGGAAATCATTGAAAAGATTGCAACTTTTATCAGGGTCTTTTATCTCCATGTGAAATATCGCGAATTTTTATCAACTTTCTTTCACCGAGCGCGTGCAACGTCTAACAATTTTAGAGATACTCTGATATGCAACGGACAAAAGGAAGAGCTGAATGGGCATCGTAACGAGTGCCGTCACGTCGAGTGTTACTGTCACATGGTCATTTATTTCCCATGCGAATTAAACCCAATGAAATTCAAACGAGTCAAAAATAGAGGTAATTTTTTTGACCAGAGATTTTCAATAATGCATTTGCCACGAGTTTCCAAGCGCGACATAGCCGGTAATGAAACGAGACGGGTGGGTCTCAGCGTCGGTCCGCCGGGACGTTCGCGATCCGCGGACAATAAATTAGTCATTTTTCGAAGGGCTAAAAGCGCGTCGTCGCCGTTACACCGCGAAAGAGTACCGTTGAATCATTGATGACGCCCGATGGCTCTCCCATTGGATAAACGCGCGTTTGCCGTTCGTCCGGCTTCGCGAATAAAACGCCAATTCGGGTCATGACGAAAATCCAAAAGTGCACTAGCGGCTGCGACGGAAAGACACGACCCCGAGTCGACCGGGTCGAAATAAATTTTCATCTCTCTCACCTCCGCGTCTGTCTCGGGTGCGGTGTCACTCGGGTCAATCGTTTCGTGTAATGTAGGACGATCGAAAATAAAAAAAAAGTTATTTTAAATAATCAAAAAAATTGGAAAAAATGATTTCAGGGAAATGAGAGTAAGCGAATAAATGTCTGAATCGCGATCGAGCCCAGTGGAGCCGAGCGAGCTCGAGGAGATATACGCGAGCGGTAGCTTTTTCAATGTTCAAAAAATTGAGGTAGATAGCCAGGTAGGTGATTTTTTTGTTTTGTCTTTTTTATTTTTATTTTCTATTTTTTATCATGTTCTTTTGCTCACTCGAATAGTGGTCGTCCTCTGAAATGTCGGCGGGCTCCGGGGTCGAAATGTTCTCCTGCAACAGACACAAGAAGCAAACCGTTATCCGGTGTGGCACGCAGCGGTGCGAGATTCGACATTCGGTGGGTTCCTCTCGCACCATGGATACAGATAAGCGTCGGGAACACACGCGTCCCGACCGTGACGATCTCGGGCTATTCGCATGCAAATCCGAATCGGCTACCATGGTCTATCTGTGGGCATATACGTGCCGGCGACCACGAGACCGTCCCGATACTAGATACACCGACACACACATGCGGTCCCAAAGTGGAGCTACCATTCTTGCGTGAGACCGCAAGAGCATCCACACGCTCTTTCGCTCAAGGCGACCAGCGATGATACGTTTTTTCAAGGAAACACGAACGACGATGCGGATATTAGCCAGAAGGCATCACGCTGCGCGATGCCGCGCATTTAAAAAAAAGATAATAATAATGATAACAAAAAAAATACAGAAAAATCGGTTATCCTGCGGGTAAGTGAAATCGGTGGTAAGTGGAGAGCGAGTATCGACGGAATCAAAGTAATCCGTTTATAATGGTGTAGTTGTAATTTTTATAAATGCAGTGCTATAAAATTGATCACTCGATGCTGTTGTTACGATCGAGATAACAAGATGTAATATCGTTGGCGGGCAAGTCGGAAGCGTTTTCCAATTAGGCGCATTTCTAAGAAATTTGTAAGTATACGAGGTGGTATCGTAAAATATGCTTTCGTAATGTATGAATGATAGCTTCGACGAAACATTTTATATCTCGGATTTATTTCTGTAATACATATCTGTGTCGCAATAAAAACGCCGAATTGATCGTAGATTAACCGGCGCTAAAATATTAATTGCAATGGAAACGGCTAATTAACCGTAGATTGACCGGCGCTAAAATTTTAATCACGATCAAAACGGCGATTTTGATGTAGTTCGTATGTATATATATATATATATTTATTAGCGACTTTTGTCGCTCACACGGTTCGCGCGCCCGCCACCCTCGACACTCACAGACACTGACGAACATGCACAAACATTCAGACATTTCCCAAGACACTTATAGACACTCGCAGACACTTGCATGTACTCTCTCAGACACGTACTCGTCGTCAATAAGAGCGTAAGTCAATGAGACTTAGAATAATAAGGGTGTAAGTCCATTAACCGGACTTAGAACACTAAGGGCATAAATCTATTAAGGGGTCTTAAGAACCATAAGGGCGTAACTCTATTAAGAGGGTTTAAGAACAATAAGGGCGTAACTTCCCTCGATTCTGGACACGGCGGCAACGGCGGCAGCCGTGATATTTTTTTACCGCCGCCTAATATATTACAGAGAGATATATTTTTGCATACATTCGGATTCCCATGGTCGGGCTTCTTCGATTTGACGGACAATCAACCACAAATATTTCTGTGAATCACAAAAATATTCGAAGCCCGGACTGGTCGAGTGAACTTCCGGTCGAACTTGGTTCAAGATTGAATTTCGGCTGTCCATTCTTCCCCGCGGAAGATGAACGTAAGGCCTCTCGGGGAATGGGAGGCATTCCGAGAACCGATAATAGTTTCTCGTAGAGTTAAAGCGGCTTCCATATCGACGGGTGTATTCGGTATAGCTTGATCGGGCCGACGGAGCGGAGAGGATAATTTTTCAGGCGAACGAGGACGAGCTGCACCCCCAAGGGGGAATCACATGCCGACACGGAGGCGTTCTCTCATAGATGCCGTAGAGCGCGTTGCGACCTCGCGGAGCGCGGCCCGAGCGATCCTCCTCGTGTGATAATCGATTCCGAACGAGCGAGGTCTCCGGCTATCTCTCCTCTCTCGGTTTCTCTACGAACGACGCTGATTGATTCCGCGCGCTATAAAATTAACGGGTCCCTCTCTCCCGCGTCGGGACGAACACGATCTCGCCCGCGGCGGTCGCCGCTTCTCGCTGACGTTCCGTCGGCGAGCAAGGCAGGGACCCTCGCGAGTTTCGCAAGCTTCGCGCCGTTCCTCTCTCGGTGCCCCTGCAGCGGGCGGCAAAAGCCGCGAGCGAGAGAACACTACCAGCGGAGGCATTACAGGTCCGGCGAGTCTCCGGCTCTCGCGGACGGGCGCAGCCTCTCTCTATCTGTGCCAGGTCTCTCTCCGCGTTGCAACATCAGAAGGTCGACCGGTATCCCCGCTGTGCGCCCACCGATTCCGCGACTGTTCTCGGCTCGTGTGCCTCGAGTCGTCGCCACCGGCCACGGATCCTGATATACCACAGGTTTGTCCCTGTTCCGATGCCGCTAAGTAGGATCTACGTTGGGATTC
Organism: Ichneumoninae sp. B BG-2022a; assembly: GCA_030522725.1. Classification (NCBI taxonomy): domain Eukaryota; kingdom Metazoa; phylum Arthropoda; class Insecta; order Hymenoptera; family Ichneumonidae; species Ichneumoninae sp. B BG-2022a. The sequence goes on from JAPYZD010001423.1 coordinate 30,004, forward strand.
CGTTAAAGAAAAAAAAAGGAATAAAAGAGCCATCGGGTGCCAGAGAACACGCGCGCGCTCACTCGTCGTTATTATGTTGCCCCCTCCCCCGACTCTTCCGCCACCTCTACACTGAAAACTTTTGTGCGAGATCTCCTATCTCGCACGACCCAAAAACGATCGAGGGCCCCGAGCCGAGAAACAAAGTCCGGCTACGCCGTTTTCGAGAACAGTCGTCTCGCATCGAGACTCATCTGCCCATTGCGGAGAATCCCGATGATTGGCAATTTCGTCGATTGTAGATTTCTTAAAATAATTACATGAAAATGAAATTTTTCCATGAAAATGAAATTTTTCCATGAAAATGAAATTTTTCCATGAAAATGAAATTTTTCCATGAAAATGAAATTTTTCCATGCATGAAAATGAAATTTTTCCATGAAAATGAAATTTTTCCATGAAAATGAAATTTTTCCATGAAAATGAAATTTTTCCATGAAAATAACATTTTTCCATGAAAATTTACGGGTTTGGACGTTATGATTTTGAACGACGATTTATTCGGAATTAATTTTTTTTCGCGTTAATTGGCTTGTCTCTAAAGAAACCTGTGCCACTCTCTTCAGGGAATAAATTGTTCATACCGCGACTTCGTGAAAGCAGTGATTCATTTAACGATACCCAATTGTTTATTCGACGATGGTAAAGTTCGATAAGTATTAAACGCGTCGTTTAATTTTTGTAATTTTCTAATTTTTTGATAAACTCGAGATCTTACCGCAAAAATTAAAAATCAACGTTATGCACTCTATTAATGATACGTGATGAAGATGCCCGTCTAAGAAAACTTGAATATTCAATAAAGCAAGGTAAGGTACACGGAGCCCGGACGGCAGGCTGACGAGTGTATATACGTGAAAGCTCTCTTTTCTCTCTGCTTAATAATCGCTGGAATTTATTGGCTGAATTCTCGGTGTGGCTGCACCGTCGGGAGGGGAGAGCTAGCGAGCGCCCGATATCTATCAGTGGAAGAACATCTCACGAGTGAAAACGAAGGGAGCGGAAATCTCGGTCCCAGGTTATTTTAAGAATCTTTCATTAAGTATTCAATATGGCCCGATTTTCTCTGGTATTACCTCGTGCGCTTATCGCCGAAACGTTTTTGTGAAGGTTTCTTGGAAGCTGATAAGCCGTGTAAAACGTTGAGGGGTGAGACGGCGTTGGCTCCGAGATAAAAAAAGACAACCGGATAACCCGCCGTTTTATCGACGAAGCAGATGAGTAACGTTACTTCACCTTCTCTCGCCAGCCGCGAATTGTTCGATATTCGCAAAAAAAAAAAGAAAAAAAATGAAAAAAGGACAAACCCGACAGGACGATCGATTACAATAAAAGCGTGCAGCGCTAGTCCGCTGTTGCGAAATAATAGTCGATTAACCCAGGACGAAAACGTTGCCTCACACTGCGGTGTCGCACGTGAAGGGTCAGGCTGTTTATAGCCAGCGTTAAAATGTTAAGCGTTTCCTCGGCTGTCCTCCCGCCGTTCTGGCAGCCTGTGTACTTGGTTCTCTCACCTACGCTCGCGGTGGCCGCCCCACTTCCGCCGGATGTCCCCTGATATTAATGAAAATCCCAGCCGGGGTATGCTCTCTGGTCAACTCCGGTCGCGCACCTACATGAAGCCTCGTTGCGGAGCTGCACGATCGATTCGTATGCAGATACGTCATACACACCGATGAATCAGAAAATATCGCAATAAAAAAAAAAACCAGCACAACATTCATCGTCATCGAAGTGACGAGCGTGGAAAGCAAATAGCACGGTCCAAGCATTTTTAGGCACGTGCGACTCCTAAAACTGTAAAGCGGAATCGCATATTGTATTTCCCGTTACTAAAAAAATGGTAAATATCAGTCGGAAAAATATTGCAACGTAAAACAGTTCATCGGGTCTGATCAGAACCGGCCTCGCCGCTCCAAAAATCCGCGTTCAGGGGAGCAAAAAAAATTGAGGACAGAGTTAAATCTGTCTTCGTTATCTCAGATAAACCGAGGTATCCCGTAACGGTGAGCTTTTTCCGGAACACGATACCTTTCAGCCAGCGCGGTAACGTGATCGATACGCGATATTACAACCGGGGAGTGGGTTGGAATGGGGGGGGGGGGAGGAGGCGGAGGGTGAGGGCGTCGGAGAAAAGTGAAGAAACTTGGTTTCTTGGCAGAACAAACCCGAGGGCATGGCAGCGTCGGAGATCTAAGATCCCATTGCCAGAAGGGAATACCATGATGGCGTTCTGCCAACGCACTCCTGCACCTACATCGTATAAACGTTGAAATATATACAGTATAAAAGAAAACGTCTTGCCGGCTACTCAGAGCTCGACGGGTCCACGAGAGTGCCGGGAAGGAACCTTTCAGCCGGCCGGAGGGGAACGAATACAAGAAGATATCCCGAGCACAAGTCACGTGTTTTTTTCACACGAGCTTCTTCGACGGCGGGAGAGAAGCGGGACGGGGGAGGTGAAGAGGGGGAGGGGAGAGAGAGGGGGGTTGGTTGGTTTATACGGTGTGCGGGAACCGGGCGGGAGAGATGATGTGTCCGGGTCTCCGTCGGAGCATAAGCAGAAGCTGCTCCAGCGTCAAACGGAGAAAGGACAGGAAGAGCCTCCAAGCTCGAACTTGCTGGAAGGAACGGGACGGACGGAACGAGGGACCGAAGGGGAGAGGCCGGAGGGCGGTTGAGAGAGGGAGAGGGAGTGTCGGAGCAGCGCCGGGCACGGGAATGATAATGACGATGACGATATTCGCGGTGCGGACCTGTCCGACCGGACCCTGGCCAGTACCCGGACGGATAGCTGGGAGAGACCGCGACAACAGGCCAAACGCCGACAGCGGGGAGCGGAGGAGGGAAGAAAATAAAGCAAACACTGAGAATGAAACAGAACGAGCTCGGAGGAGCGACGGAGAGAGACAAGGATCAACCCGCCGGGGGGGGGGGGGGAGGGGGGGGAGCGAAGGGGTTATGGCGACGAAGCCTCGCCGTCGCTCGAGCACGGAGAGAGAGAAACGTGGAGAACATTTGTTTAGTTGGCTGCAATTAAGCCACTTGGCGGCAATTGTTTGTCGCTCAGCAGAGAATTCCGCTCCCACCGTTGGCGGCGTCGACGACGACGACGACGACGACGGTGGTGGCAGCGTGTCGACTGTCCGGTCGGGATTCGCGCGGAGGGTGCGCGGGGTCCACAGGGAACCTCTCGTAACCCCGGTAAGGGCGGAGGGGGCCCCCGCAAGAAGCCGGCGTGCTCGTTGCGCGACTCCGTCGCATACCGTGCCGTTAACTTCGCGCGAGTCACCGACAACTGAAACGCGCACTGCGCGCGGGATACATGGAGAAAAATGATCTGGGAGATACACGACACATATACAGGCGAAGATCAATGTACCAGCGCGATAAAGGCGAACGAGTTGACGAGGTCGAGGGGGGTCAAGCGGGTCCAGGAGCCGGTGACCATGCGGTGCGGGCATTCTCGGTGCTCGCTCGGATGGTGCGACGGGTATGCGTTGCGTACGTTATTCTCTTGGTACCAGCGTCGAAGCGTCGGTCGCAGTCCCATCGAGTGTTTAAGAGCATTTCGCGGTGACGAATTGAAGGAGCGGCGAGAGGAATAAATCGGTGACATCAGCTTCTCGCGATCGTCCAACAGCCCGACGGAATCGGCGACAAATATTAGGAAATGGCAATATCTTGGGGGTTTTTGGGGGGTTTCGACGATCTGAGAGTCGCGCATGAAATTTCACCGATCGCGGTAAGTGATCGACGTAACTCTGGAAACAGCTACGACTATCGTTCGGAGATTCGACCGATCGGCGATCGGAAATGGCAACATCTTGGGGGTTTTTGGGGGGTATCGACGAACCGAGAGTCGCGCATGAAATTTCACCGATCGCGATAAGTGATCGACCTAACACTGGAAACAGCTACGACTATCGTTCGGAGATTCGACCGATCGGCGAAACCTTCGTGATCCGGGATGGAAAAAGAGGCCCGGGGAGCCGGTCGGCGACGCTGTGGGATACGGGTCGGTCGGAACTTCGAAGAGGCGTATTATAGTGACGTGCAAAGCAAGGGGGAGAAGCGAAGAGGCAGAGAGAGCGAAGACGGCGGCGGCGGTTCGACGGAGGGAGAGGAGAGGAGTAAGGAGGAGGAGGATGATGGGGTCACCGTCAGCGGGATAACCTCACACGTGTGCGGACGAAAAAAAAAAGCATTGGCGTCGCTCGTTCTCCTTCGCGTCGGTTCTTCTTCGTGCGACAGGGGGAGAGATACAAGAGCGTAAACTACGAGCCGTTCGGGCTCTTTCGTTCCCGCCGATGCGTTTCCCCCCTCGGACCGACATCGGCAACCGTCGCGGCCTGACCTCGGACCCGCTTATTTTACCCCTTGCCAAGAAACCCAGTCCAATTCTACACCCCGAATTAGACCGATGAAACATCGTTTAATAAATAAATAAAAAAAAAGAGGAAGAAACGGTCCGGCACGCAGACGCGCGCACTCCTTCTTCGGTGCAGCTCTAGGAGAGGGACACGAAGAGGACCAAAATAATAGCCGTCGAGGAGGGGATCACCTGTGAACTGACCGACCGTCGACGATTCAGTGATCATCAATGTCAAAGCAATGTACGACAAGGCCCGTAATGACATTCGATTGAATTCCATCTGTCATCCGGTTTACCGTGACTCTTGCGAGCCCGCAGCGACGATCATGAGCGTGAAACTCTTCTCACGGGTTTTGGAGCGGGCGTGCGTGTGCGCCGAGCGATGTGTGAGCGTAACGTCGCTGCCGCACCGTTGGCTTTGTTGATCCCCGCTGATGTTTTCCCTTTTCCCAGAGCCATCGCACTTTCTCGGGCGAGCCGATCGTTCGTTCAACGATTCCAACGACGGTTTGACAATCCCATCGACATCGTCCGGAACCGGAAGAAGCGCCGAAGAGTTTCCTCGAACGCATTCGGGGCCATAACAAAAAACGGACTCTGCGCCCGATTTTACCCTCGCTCGCCGTAAAGTGGGCGACGAAGAAACCGATCGTCGCAGCTATCGGCGGTCCTCCCGGCCGCTTCTCTCGATTTATCCTGCACGTAGTGGTTACGTTTAATGGTGTGGCGGACTGGGCGCTGTCTGCCGTGCTCGGTTCTCGGCTCCGCTGGTGCCCACCACCGCGATTCTCGCTACCTTACTTGACCCCTGCGCAACGAGGGACAATTGGGTGTAACAGTCTCCCATTCGTGTGTCCGTCCGTTCGTCTCGTCTCTGATCTCCGGTCGAGCGGGGAATACGAGCGAAGCGTGAGCACCGAATCGGCGCACGGTTCGCCGCCGCGTTTTCCCTCGTTCCTCCTCCGTCCTCGTCCGCGGCTGGGACGGCTCTCAATCGTAGCGAGGAAACAGGATCATCTTTCACGTAGACCAACGCACCGCCCGCCGGCGACGACCAATACCTCCGTAACGTACCGTTCGTTACGCGTCTTCCTGGAAACGAAAGAGGGACTGCGATCGGCTCGCATCCGAGTCAAGTGGCCGAGAGATGGAAAGCGACGAGAGACGAGAGGATCGAGAGCGGCTTCGCTCTCCGAGATGTCGGGGGGGCCTCGCGCGGCCTCGGACGAACGAATCGTATGGCACAACGGCGCGCACAACGCGCGCTGTATCTCTCCGCGGTGCTGGCCCCGCACGTTTTACATCGATCAACTAGTAATTGACGAGATACGCACGAGCGAGGTCGGCGAAGGGAATTCTTTCGTGAGTCACACTCTCGCGAGCTGGTAGGGACGAGCGAGTCTTCGGAAACACTCCGGAGTTACTGCAACGACTCAACGGAAAAAGACAGATACGGAGAGAGCGAGGGGAAAAAAACGGAGCGAGGAAGAAAAGAAAGATACGGTGAAAGTGGAAAAAAAGAGGAACGTAACGTGCGGGGGCCAATCTCAACGGACACACCGGCTTCGTTCGTTCTCGGCTTCTCGTAACGACTCCTCGGGTCGGGGTTGTTGGATGCGGGGGACGAGGGTCTCTCTCGCCCGTTCTCTCTCGTTAAAAACTCGCCATTTCCAGCTCGCTCTCCCTCCTCGTCTTTCGCCTCCTCTTACTCTTCGTCTCTCGCGAACGAGATATCCGAGAGCAACACATCGCGGGCCACGGGCTGCCAGCGGGGAATATTATACTTGGCGATGACGCGTACACCGGGGCGTCGGTATACGAGCGAGAGGCCCAGAGGGAGAGAGAGAGAGAGCGAACGCGAACCAAGAGGAAGAAGCTGTGTGCTCTCTGTGTGTCTCGGGCGCGCCGATCCGGGGCTCCCGGAGACCTCGCTGGCAAGAGCATAAGAGCATCCGTGGAGTGAGGGGGACTCTCCGAGCTGAAAGAGCACGCAAAGAAGCGAGTCGAGCCCACTGAAGAAGAGGAGGAAGAAGAAAAAGTAAAATTGTGAGTGCCCGAAGAGCAACGGCAAAGACGGGGTCCGCGGCGGAGTGAGAATGAGCGAAAGAAACTCTCGGGGAGAACGCGGAGGAGCGGAGGGACATAGGCGTCGAAGGCTTAATCGCGGAGGATCATCTCTCAGGACCCGCGCTGCGGATCTCGACCATTCGTCTCTTTGCGGCGAATAAACCGAGCTCGGGTGTCAAGGAGGTTGGAGCTCGGTAACTGAAATTTTAGAAATTTAGGAGGAATTGGAACTGCGTGACCTGTTTTGGGCGGAAAGAAAATGATGTTGCGGATGCGCAACCGTCGTGAGGTGGGAAAACAATCGGCAGAGACACGTGTGCCGCGATAGAGTCTTGGTGCGCGGAAGCTCATCGAGAAGCTGCGACGAAGAGGCGAATCAACCGAGGACGGGTGTCAAGGAGGTTTGAGCTCGGTGACTGAAATCTTAGAAATTTCGGAGAGATTAAAACTGCGTAACCTGTTTTGGGCGGAAAGAAAATGATGTTGCGGATGCGCAACCGTCGTGAGGAGGTGGGAGACCAATCGGCAGAGGCACGTGTGCCGCGATAGTCTCTTCGTGCGCGGAAGCTTATCGAGTGGCTGCGACGAAGAGGAGAAAAATGGCCCGGGCTGAAAGGGGAGCGAGAGTTCCGGCGGAGGCAAAGCGTGGTCCAAAGCTATTTCGCAACACGTCCGGAAGTCCCCGCCGGGCAGGTACACATACGTGTCGTGTGCTACATATAATACGTGTAGGTAAAACGCGCCAATAGCGGATCCGAGTCGAGAGTTGTTTTGCTACGGCACACGAAGCAGGCGCGCGCGGGCCCGTCCTTCGCAAAAATTACACCGGGGATCCGAACGGTACCGGGAGCGCGAGAGAGCGATATTCCAGCAAGGCCAAGCGAGAATCCCGGTTCGTTATATCCCGATACTGCATGATGATGCCTATAGTCCCGACCGTGTTCTCCGTCTCCGTCCCTCCGACTAGCGGCAAAGTTCGCGAAAGCTGCCGGACGGCCGAGACCCAACGCTAAATATCTTCCGCGGAATCTCTCCGATGGCGGCGCGAAGTTTTACCGTTAGGTGATAGCGGTCGCGGATATTTCGCTATCTCCGACGAGCGTCCAACCTATTGCCCTTGAATGCAGGAGTCGCCGAAGGCGGCTGAGTGCGCCGGCGATAAACTTCGACGGGCCGAGCCAATGAAACGGTGAAATTTGCCTGTGGTCGGTACTTGACGGCGCGGAAGTTTTTAAGGACTTCTCTTCGAGTCCATGGAGTGGAAACCATAGTCGCCTAGCGAGGCATTGGAACAGCTGCGGATCTCACGCCTGAAGGAAGATCAGTTAAAAAAAAACCTTGACCCACTTAGCAATCTCTTTCAATCCAAAAGGATTCACCGCGGAGACCGTTGGTTGAGAAACAAGAAGACCCTAGTTTGACACTTCGTCACCCTTCCGTCACCGGCCACCCCTCGCTCACGTAGCGCGCACGTATCTGCGAAGCTAGCTGAGCCGGTGCCGTATAGCAACCTCGACATCCTACTTGGCGTGTCCTCCTAATTGCTCCCGAGGGGTATCGGTTTCGCGCAGGGTCTAACGAAGCCTCTCAACGGTTCGCGGACGTTCCACAGTGGGTTCTTTTTCTCGCTGATGCTCTTCTCCCGTCCGGAGCTCTCGGGCGGCTCTTTTCTCCTCCCAACAGCTTCACGTACAGTCGGGATGTCGGTGGTAGTGCGCTCGGGGCCATGGAACGTCGAGGACCCGGGCCAGCCGAGCACGTAGGACCGTTTTACCATCGGGGGCGAAAGAGACTCCGGCGGGCATCCGAAGCCAACCTTTTCCATTTCCTATTCTGGGCTCAGCTCAGGGTCGATCCGTGTTCCGTTGCTCGTCCGTGTGTTCCACGGGACATATTCCCGCTGATGCTGGTACTGGGAGTGGTACATTCCAGGAAGCGAACGTAGTTCAGCCAGTCTGAGGAGGGGGGGGGGGGGCGAGCGAGAGCAAACCATGAGGGCTATGCTGGCGCTATGTGGCCCAGCTAACTGAAGTACCGCCGTGGGCGAAAGGAAGGAGCTTTGGCCGCCGAGGAATCGCGTTGGTGCGCCATACAGGAACCCGCGCTAGGGTGAACCCATGCGGAGAGCGAGGGAGCGAGAAGCGACGAAAAAGTGAGAGAGAGAGGATAGCTGAGAGAGGAACGCGAGAAGAGGAAGAGAAAAAGTAAAAGAAAATGTAGGGATAGGAGTTTGAGGCAAGCAAACGCAGGGAGAAAGGAAAACCTAGGGGTGGAAATAAGAGAGGAAAAGAAAGGTGGGTGGTGAGAGGGGGGTCGGATGGGGTTGGTTGGGTGGACGCTGCGGGGTTCGCCTCTATCCCTTTCTATCTCTTCGCGTCCCTCTTCGCGCTTCCAAAGGCGATTCTTTTCTCACTCCTCGCCACTCGTCCTCCCTCGTGGTGTCGCAGGACCGCTCCTGCCCCCGTTTTTCCCTGGCGCTGAGGGAGGGATTTTTCTCTTCTTTTATCCTTATTTTTGTCGAGGGCTCGCTGAAGGCTGCCCGACGACGCCAGCGGAGGGCAAAGAGCTCCTGGCAGAGGACGGGATCGCGAGGGGAGAACCGAGCTGTATTTCACTGCATCGCGTTCTCTCACTTTCCCGTCTCCCATCTTTCACCGGCCCGTGTACGCTGTACCCATCTTGACCACCAGCAACGCTCGTTCGGACCCACTCCAACTACTCCTCTGTACCGCTGCTGCGTCGCTGTCTCCTTCCCTCCTCTACCCACACCCAAGAGCGTGGTCGATATACGCTATTCCGGCCCGCTTTACTTACGCTACGTAAAGGGAGGACACGCCATGCCGAGTCAGCGATGGCTATGAACTTCTAGCCAGCAGTCGGCACGACCCTTTTTTCCCGAGGGACTCGCGAATCCTGTTTCAAATCAGGATCCGCGTCCCGAGCAGACATTTTTGGGCGTTACATCGGGCCCACCCAGAAAAATAATTTATTTGACGGACGTCCCGCAAATAAATATTTATTTGGCTTAAATAAATATTTGGTTAACATAAATAAATATTTATTTGGTTTAAATAAATATTTGTTTAATGTAAATAAATATTTGTTTAATTTAAATAAATATCTATTTAAATCAATTAAAATATTTATTTGTGGGTGCTCGTCAAATAAATTATTTTTCTGGATGCCCTGATAGGGTCCTGATAAGGCCTAATCAGGCCCTTGTCAGGCCTTATCAGGACCCGATCAGGGCCCGATGTAACGCTCGAACATGTCTACTCGGGGTCATGCGTGGTCCTGCGATGCCGAGAAGCTGAAATCACTATTGGCGAATCCGTCGCTCAAACCTATAAGGAGGATCTAATTTGTTAAGAACTCGGTGTCAACCTTGGCGAGCCGGCAGGACCGAACGATGCGCCAGTTGCAGGATCTTCTCATCATCGTCACCACCCCAGAGTAACAAGACCGCGATGACCACCGACAGTTTGTTCAAGTTCTTGAGTCTCTTGGTTCCATCGCTACGGTCACGTCTTCGCTGGCGCACACCGATGGATACGAGAGAAGGACAGTAGAGGGAGGAAGGGAGCGGCTTTTGTGCACGAGCAAAACAGCGAAGAGCTTCGTCGGCGTGTGCGGCGCTCGAGAGAAGTTGGAGGGCGGCTGACGAGGGGGTACGAGAGCAAGGGAAGCGGAGGGCGGGAGAGCCATGGAAGCGTCTCTCGGACAGAGAGTGGGTGAGTGGGAAGCGACGTTCGGTCTTCGGTAGTTCGAGAGGAACGAGACTGGGGGGGGGGGGGGAGGGAGGAGACGGAGAAAGACGGAGGGGCAAACGGGGGAAGGTGCCCGGACGTCCGTTCGAGAGGTGGGAGTCAAGAACCCTACGAGGAATTAAGAGCTTATTCGTAACGGGGAGCGTGATGAAGATCCTTTGGCCACCGAAGTTCCGGGGCTCTCCCCGGTGAGTCGGGGAAAGTACGCGCGTCTTTATTCTCCCTCTTCGCTCTCCGACCCGGCCATTATTTTCTGTATTCCACTCCGCACGCTCTGCTCCGCCGCTATCCGTGCCGGACACCGCATCGGGGACTCCCCGGGGGATCTTTGGAATACCAATCAACCGACCTAATACGCCGGCTCATGACCATGCGGGCGATCGAATTGCTTTGGGCGACCTCGAGCGACAAGTTCTCGGAATGCTCCTTGTGTTTTAGCTTCGAACATCAGCGGGTGGAGGCGTCGAAACGGCACACTCGGTTTCGGAGTGCCGTCTGTTTTCCTTTCGATCGTTTCACGACAAATCATTCGTCAAGGATGAAGTACTTTAGGCCTC
>JAPYZD010001424.1:0-37108 GCA_030522725.1 Ichneumoninae sp. B BG-2022a
TTTTTTTCAGATTTTAACACCATCAAGAAGTACTTGCAATTTTCTCTTATTGTTGTCGAACTTATGCGAAGTCAGCGCGCAGCGAGACTCCCTCCTTAAAGGTTTCATATTATTTGTACACCGTACACGGAAGTGTGATAAAAAAACAATTTTCCGGGCAACTCAGTATTTCATTACCTTGATGTTAGTGGCTTTATTTTTTACTTGCCATCGCTTTATTTTTTACCTGCTATCGCTTTATTTTTTACTTGCCATAGCTTTATTTTTTACTTGCCGTCGCTTTATTTTCTACGCTTCGAGACCTTGATTTTTTTTTCTTCATTGGATAACCTTTTTTATCTGCCGTGCGGACGAATATGAGAAAGGGCGGTAATGAATCCCGATGTCGCTGATTGGATTGCCAGCTCTATGCTGTAGCCCTGCGCTCGGTGCAAGAACGATCGCATCGAAACAGCTATCCGTTGAGTCCTCTCGGACGAAATGCTTCGTATTATTTGTACATGGTATACGGAAGTGTGATAAAAAAGTGTCCGGGCAACCGAGTATTCCATGACCTTGACGTTATGCGCTTTATTTTTTCCTTGTCATTTACGCTTCGTGACCTTGAATTTTATTTTTTCCTCCGACCATTTTTTAGTAGATTGTGTGAACGAATATGAGAAAGAGCTGGTAATCAATCCAGAGATAACAAAAACTCTAATTCAAACCAAACGAAACAACCACTTGCTCTCCACGTTAGCACAGTAGAATTTTCCGAATAACAGACCACGATGTTATTCGCTTTATTTTCCACTTGCCGTCTACACTTCGCAACATTGATTTTAGTTTTCTTTATTCGACAATTTATTCTATTGCGTTGACAAATATGAGAAATATTTGGTAAGAGATCCGACAAAAAGAAAGTATAAAAAAAATTTAATTAAAACCAAACGAAACAGCCACTTGCCCTGCACGTTGGCACAGAAGAATTTTTCGAATTACCCACACTCATCGTCAGTCTCGTTACTGTGGATCTATCTTTGTGCGGTTTACTGCCGTTACGAGCGTACTCGTGTTATGTCGAACATATACCTACACATATATGTATATGTGCGAGCTTCGAGAGAGGTTTCGAGGTAAATTGGCAATCGGTAGAGAAGCAAGGGAATCGTCGGCATTGCGCGCGTGCCACCGTTGATCGATGCGCGCCCGGCGGCAGGGCGAGCCGATCGGAACAGCCCATCGTGCATCAAACCATGCCAGGAGATTACCAATAACCCGGTGAAATTTGATTGATCGCTAATTGATTATCCCCAGGATGCACTCCTGCGTCGCTTCAATATGCGACGTTTCGAGACCCCACGAGCTCGATCGAATGCACGTGCAAATAAAGGAGCGAATGTTACACACATAGTATATTTCTTTCAAGATAAAACATTCTTTTCCTCTCGCATTAAGACAGTCCGAGCGCTACAGTACCGCCAGACGCGAGTTTCAGAGAAAATTTCAAACACTTCTCGATGGGATTTGAATTAAAAATATTGTTTTTGTGAAATAATAATTGCAATTTGTCGCAAACAAATTGAAAATGAAAATCATTATTCAACAAATTACCCGGCAACCTAACTATTTTTTTTCCATAAAAATAATTCGTTTATTTTTCTGGATACGTATGAATTTTTTCAGAATTTTTTATAATCTCTGCAAATTGCGTTTTTTCACAGCTTTTACTTAGAAAAAACGCGATTTTCAAAGATTACAAAAAATTCTGAAAAAATTCATACGTGTTCAGAAAAATAAACGAATCACTTTTGTGGAAAAAAGTAGTTTAGTTGCAGGTTAATTTGTTGAACAATTATTTTTATAGTTCATTTGTGAATAACATTTTGGAATTATTATTATTACATAAAGAAAGTATTTGCAGCACCTCCCATATGGATGATTTTTTTAAATCATGGGAAAAAAATAATATTTTTATCCCATCGAGAAATGTTTGAATTTTTCCCTGAAACTCACGTCTGGCTTTTGGCTCACTTTCACGTTTGGCTCACATTTAGCGGACTGTAACGCTCGGATTGCCTTAACTGAGATGCAATATCGACCTTTCAAGAATTAATTCCATTTCGTGGTCGGCCGCACAGAAAAAAAGGTGTGTACTTTTTACAACTTATTGTCCAGAAACGCCCTCGATTTTTTATTTGTTAATTTTTCGATCGCTCATCCGGCTTTGGTCTTACAAACAAAAGTACAAAGTAAAACTGGTAATGGGCCGGGAAGTAAAAGGACAGGTTTATATAATCAAATCCTGAACAAATGAGTTTTGAACTTGATTGAAAATAATTGTTTTTACGAAACATCGAATTCCGATTTTACGAAATAATTTTTTACTGTCTGTGTTCGTTCGTCGCAAATACGCAACCGATCGAAAGAAAGACGATCGAAAGAAATTCCGTCATCGCCGTATGATCGCAATTAAGTTGCGGCAAGCTCTTTGATTCACGGGTTCCCGATAAAGCAGTCGAGACTCAACGGGCTCGATCGAATGCACGTGCAAATAAATGAGCGTTGTTCGCTCATACAAACGGCATATTTCCTTGAAGATGACAAGACTTTTTTTTTGCACAGCATTAACTGAGATGTGAATTCGATCCAAAGATATCGAGCGGCGGTGCGATGTCAAATCGCTCGACAGAATTAATTCCATTGCGCGGCCACCTGTCTTCGTAAGTGTGTCATGTGATCCATTATCGCAATTACGCAGTCAATACTCATTGAATGAAATTCCGTCTGCGCCGTAGAAAACGAAGAAGTTTGCGGTAATTTAATTGCGATCCTTCGCGAATTAAATTACCTCAAGATTTTGGGATCCGGAAGGTCTCTGCATGACATTAAATTTCATCCGTGGCTTTCTATCAATGCTCGGCTGTAGAAAGAACAAACAATTGTCCACCTGCAGAATTTTATTCTCTAAGCGAACTTCCATGAGCGAAGTTTCTGCGAAAACAAAGTCTTTACAACTCGATGAAATTTAGTCTCATGCAGATATCTTCAAGGTCATCGGACTCGACCGCACGCGTGTGCAAATAAAGCCGTGAACATTACAAACGGAAGATTTCCTTGACGATGACAATGTGTTTTTTTTTATCTCGCATTAATTGCACTGAAAAAAATGATCGATAACTCAAGCAAAATTCGTCTCACCTGACAGTCTTGCTGTCATTGTTTCATATCGTATGAAACTGTATGAATCAAAAGTAGAATCCAAATTAAAAAATATTTGTCTGGCAGCCTGCAAGCAAATTGTTATTTCAATTCTACTTTCAATTCTTACAATTCCACACGAGACTAAAAGGATAACTTGTCATCTTGACGATTTTACCGTCGTTCTTTCAATATCGTATGGAATTGTAAGAATCGAAAGTAGAATTGAAATAAAAAAAATTTCTTTGGCAGCCCGAAAGCATTTTTTTTTTTCATTGTGAGATGCGAATTCGATCTAACGATGTCGGGCGCTCGACGGGGATGTCGACTCGCTCGACGGAATTCATTCCGCTCCGCGGTCAGCTGTGTTCGTTATTGTGTCACGTGATCCATTGTCGCAATTACGCAATCAACACGGTTGAAAGAAATTCCGTCATAGCCGTAGAATCGCAATTAAATTACCGCAGGCTTTCTCGTTCGCGGGTGCGCGATAACGCATTTGACACGGGATTGAATATTTTTATCGGGTGTCTTCATCGATGAGACTGCATGAATACGCATGCGAATCGTACAAATTGCGAGCTCGGTATTGAAAGACCCGCGGAGCAATTTTTTTTTTTTTTGTCCACTTCCTCTTATCGGAATTCTCGATAGCACGATGGTGTGCACATCGCTCGAGGCAGATATAACACCGACACACTGTCGGCTCATGCCCCGATCGTGCAGAATGCTGCACGAGAATCCGCAGCAGCAGCAGCCTTGACGCGCGAGGCTTTGCAAATACAATTTAATGTCACTGTCGTCGCGTTGTTAGCTCGAAGAAAATCAAGCCCGGATTGACGTCCGATAACGAATTCGCTGAAAATCCCGACGGCGACGATGCCGTCTACGGTTGCAAAATGGATAAATCAAACTATGGTTTGATTTATCCGGGGTAAATGAAAATCTCGTTAAATTGTGTAGAAATTGTGATTACGCGCGAATGTTGACTCGGACGAGTTGCGAATAGACTCGGGACGAAATTTCGAAACTGCATATTGCAGTTCGCGTTTCCCCTCCGGACGCTTCTTAAGATCGTCCCATTTTTTAGTGGTTACTATCGATAGTTATTATTCGCAATCCTTGCGCTGGCATTAACTCGTGACGCAGATGAAAATCAAATGAATTTTGAATTAATTGATTCGTTTAAAAATGAATACATTTTTTTGAATTTTTTGAAGAGTTTTTTTTAATCGATAATTATTGATTATTATTAATCCGAATCGGTGGACCGTTAGTTGAAGCTGGTGATAAAAACAAATTAATTTTGAATTCATGAATACTCAGTATAAAAATGTGAGTAGTAGTACAAGTAATTTATTAGCGAGATGTTACATTGGTTGTCGATCGTTCAAGTATGTTACATTTGGCTTGGTGATTACATAAATGTATGATAACATTGTCAGCTAACGAGCGATCGACCTTGGTCCTTCAGCTCAAGAGTTTCTTTGGTTTATCTAGGTATCTATCATTTATGTAGGGCAGAATGAGTTTGAGTTAGAGTTAGTGTATGTACACTGAAAAAAAAAATTTGCTTGCGGGCTGCCGAAGAAAAAAATGTTTGTTTCAATTGTACTTTCAAGTCTTACAATTCCATACGATATTGAAGCAACGACAGTAAGATTGTCAAAGTGACGTGTTATCGTTTCAATCCCGTATGGAATTGTTAGAACTAAAAGTAGAATTGAAATAATAAATTTTTTCTTTGACAGCCCGCAATCAAATTTTACTTGAGTCAATGATATTTTTTTTTAGTGTAAGTGTACGGCAATGGGCTAGTTTTTAAGTAAAAAATTTGATATCCAGAGGAGAAAAGTTTCAATACTCTTGAAACTTAAGGATGTTTCTACTGTACGTAGTAGGTGCTCCGGCTCGAAACCGCTTTTCTCGCGCGAACGAGGAACTCGAAAGGTATTGACATTGTCGGGTGTGGTCTGGCATCACCTCTGCGATATAGGAGCAGCTCGTCCGAGACCTCCTCCTCTCTAGCCGGAGCCCGCACACACCGTCCTCCTCGACTCCGGTCGCGCCGATGGGGCCGTCCCGTAGTCTACGCGCGATTATATTTCCCGTCCCCGAGGGTCTCTGGCCGCAACCATTTATGGGCCTACCGGCCTCTTCGTCGTACCGTATATACCCCGGCTGTACGAATGGCCCCGATGTCCTCGGACGTTCCGTTCGACCGGTGTCCGTTCCCTACCCCGCGGGACGAAACTTGGAACTCGGGAGTGGAGCTCGGATTTTTTTTAGTTTAAAGTTAAAGGATTTTTAATCTTATATTTTATATAAATAAATAATTTATTTTTATTTTGTTTAATTCAAACAATCAGATGACAACGGGTACTGGACTTATCTTGGCTCGCTGACAACTCCACCGTGCAACGAGAGTGTAACTTGGGTCCTGTTCAAGAAGTACATCGAGGTGTCCCATCACCAGCTCAATATCTTCCGCAATTTGAGAAAGTTTCCGCGAGGCGACGAGTGTCCCTGCCATGACAATCACGGAGCGGTGAGTTTCCACTTCTCGCATCTTCGACGCTCGAATTTCCAATCGGGCCCGATAGAGACAATTTTTTTCGGACCAAGTAGAGGAGAGCCGGGACAAAACGGTCAATTTTTATCGCTTTTAACAGTTTTTGCCAGAGCATAAAAGAAAACGGAGTTTCCTGTTTGGTCGTAGAACACTGGTCCATTTTTACCCGTCCTCCCCTTCATGAAACATTTATTTGTTTTATCGCATTGATGACTGCGAGTCACGTGAAAAAACATCGACAGGTATTCGAACCCTCAGGTTTCTTTTGTAAATGTTTAAGGTGATCAACAATTTCCGTCCGCCGTTGCCATTGGGAAATCGGGTTCTTCGCGAGTGCGGCAGCTTGTAAAGAGTTCGATCTTATCGTGAGGACTCGATGACGCTCGCGAGGGGATCGAGGAATACTTCCGGCTCACCCACGCTGCACCGTTCCCACATACGGCCATTCCGGGGGGTTTTTAACCCGAAGAAGAGAGGAGGGGGAGGGGAGAGAGAGGCGGAGTGCGCCATCAAATTTCGGTGAATTCTAACAAAACTACACAGAATTTTTAAAAAGCCGACTGATCCAAGCACGGGATCGCAAATTCAATTTTTTATCTGATCGATTTTTTTCAACTCCTCCAGAGAATCAATAATATTTTGTAACGCGATGAGAGAAAGTAAAAAAAAAATTACCTTCCGCTTTCTACGCTCGCGATTCGACACACACAATCAGCTAACAAAATTCGGTGTCGGATTTTTTTTCTTTTCATTTACGAGATTTACACACTATATGTAAAGTGCAATTAAAACTGACAATTTACCAACACGTGAACTTGTCTTTTGATGAAAAATAATAATAACAATAATAATAAATAAAAATCGTGCCTAATGTCATTTACATCCGAAACGATCGACAGTTACTAAGCCATGGTGTCTTACACGCTTGCGTAATTGTTGCGTAATATTTATCGACAAATAAATGTGCATGGATTTTCTAATATATTAAAAGTTAAATGTGGATCAATCCGTACGATTTTTATTGACGTCGGACATTTTTTGACATTTGTTGTTGATATATTTTAATTCCCGAAGTCAAAAGTAAAATCCTCTTTTATACACACCGTTAACCCTTTGAAATAATCTTCAAAAATTAACAACGACATTATTACCCTAGAAAAGTAGGGTAGACCATTTTTGAAAAAATTCGCAGGCACCGATCGGTTCTACAACGGTGGCGTAAAATTTTCGGTAACGACCGGATGCACTCGATTAATAGATACAGCACTTTACCACAGGCAGGATATTATCGTATTTCAAAGGGTTAATCACGCGGTTAATGGTGAATCGAAATACTAAAAATAAAAAGAATTGCGATATCGCTCCGGCAAGTTTCGGAGTTCGATAAACATTATATATATATATATCTCTACGATATATAATTATATTTGACTATGGCGTAAGTGTTTGTGTGTTTATATAAATAACATATGCTATATTCGTGTTTGGGGTCGGCGCGATGCCCTAAGAGTAACCGATGATCGTGACCGATCCATGATATAATTATTATAATCCAGCATCGGCCACGATCGGTTTGATATGTAATCATTATTATCGTTAATAATCCCTGTTCCGTCATCGTGGCAATATTCACGCACTTTTCGTTTAATCAGCGATCTATTTAAAACATATAATCATCATCCACGACATACTGTCCCACACAGGTATTTCGTCGCTGGAGTGTGTGTATAAATATATATACAAAATGGCCTGGATGTATCAGACGCGAATGCGATGAAAATCTGGAACATGCACTCCTGCGACGAGCTTGTATAAATATTTATAGCTCTGTACTACTTACTGGAGCTCACATATACACCGTCAAATATATATATAAATCCTTTTATTTATATACTTCTTAGTATATTATACATATAGTCAAGAATAATGTGTAACGTCGATTAGAGTGTAAACACTGTAAGGAAGCAACGTTTTTTCCGGCTTATTAGATATTACGATGAATGTTCATATTCAGAGCCGTTACGATAATCATAGAAGAGAAGAGAAACATAGTGAAAAAAAAAACAAAAAAAAGGAGAATAACATGTTTCAGCAAAATGTTTCCGTTATAAACGATTCATGTGCTTCGACGTTAACGGAAGAAAAATATAAAGATGAAAGGGTGTAGGAGATGAAACAAGCATACTAAATACTTGTAGCTGTTTAGAGTAGAAGACTGTGAATCAGGCATGTTTGATATATGTCCATTGTGATAGTGACGAACTGATTGAAGAATTAAAAAAAATGACCGCGAACACTCATATCCACGACGAGTTTCAGTTATTTCACCCTGCTCGATCCCTTTTTTTCCTTACACAAGGTGAATAAGCAACCTGTGGCTTTCCCACTTAGTTTCTATTACGAGGTCGATAAGTCTTATCTTATCTATGCTTCCGCTCCAGAATTTGAAAAAAGATAAACCTCACGGATTGTTTACCGTTAAAAAAAGATTAATAAAAAAGGTATTGCATATATACAACGCCTTAAAAACCAAGAATATCGATGATTATTTTCTTGCAGAGAAATATCCTATTTTTTATTTCTTAGAAGACTCCCGTTCCCTTATCTGTCTCGTATCGCCGAGTTTGCAGTCCAGCCGGCGACAGTGACTTTTACGGCAAGAAGACTGGACCAAGGTCACTTCGAGATCGCAAAAAAAAAAAAAAAAAAAACCAACACAAAATCCACGTCAATTTCTCATAAAAGCCACGTGTTTCGATAGTTATACGAGGCGAAACGAACCGATAAATAAAAAAGTAAAAAATAAAAAAGAAAAAATCGGCAGATCTGTCTACCGGCTAAAAAGTATAGTCGGTGCGGTTTGGGAAGTTCCATCGCGAACTTCGTACCCTGAACCCGTGACGGCATCACGTGCCCGCTCTCGCGCACTCGCCGTAGGCTCGTCGAGTGAATAAAACTGTTGTTTATCCCGCGGCTATCCCCGACGTCTTTGACTCTACTCGAAAACCGGTTAGCAGCTCCCGAGCGATTATTCCAGCGTTCGTACCTCGTACGTCCAACTTCTCCAGCCCGAGGTTACTACACTCCGACAAGTGTTTCGAAACCTTTCACCTGAAGCAGCGTTCACACACACACACATATATGCACTAGACGGAGAACGTGCACGGTGAAGCCAAAACTGGTTCGCGCACAGCACAATTTTGTCTATTCTATACAAAACAAGTCACCATTCTATAAGACAAAAAGAAAGATTCTATTTCTTGCTCTATCGATTTTCCATCTGCTCTGATTAGAAACGGCGGCTCATAAATTATGCTGATTCGATATCGCTACAGTGCGCTGCAATTGACATCCATTGTCGGCGATTAGGCGCTCGTCCGACCGCTCTCGTGGACTTGATTAAACGATTAGGGCGTGACGGCGCGACGAAAGCCTATGACTGTTGTTACTACGAACGAAAGAGAAAAGGTTCCCGGAGCCCTCGAAAAAATTGATGGTGCATTCCGGGACCGTTTTTTTTTTATTTGGGACAAAAATGGACCTTGGACAATCTAAAGTGCCGATAGGAAAAAGTACACTAGGTGAGGTATTTTCATCCATTTAAAAAATGACTTCCGGTTCACTTATTTTGTGATCCGCTGGATGTCCGTCTTGCCCCATTGTTTTTTTCGTCACAGCCAAGATTGAACTTTGTGTGAATGGAGACAGGATTTGCCAACGTCAAGTACATCCGCGACGTTCTAATTGATATCCGCGACTGATGGCCGATAGGGAATAGTCAACGCTCATTGAGCCGATAATA
The DNA here is from genome assembly GCA_030522725.1 of Ichneumoninae sp. B BG-2022a. Classification (NCBI taxonomy): domain Eukaryota; kingdom Metazoa; phylum Arthropoda; class Insecta; order Hymenoptera; family Ichneumonidae; species Ichneumoninae sp. B BG-2022a. The sequence continues at coordinate 9,555 of JAPYZD010001424.1, forward strand.
AAAGAAAGAACTCTCATTGGATTTGCGGTCACGCGTACGCGATTGATGAGACTGAATGGAGGTTAGCCACTGGTGGCTCGCTCAGCGATCTCGATGGCTCGATGGCATGCCATAATTTTCCTACCGTAATAACAAGGAGCGTCGGATGGATGGGAAAAAAATTGTACGCGAGTGAAACTCGTCGCGGAGCCGAAGAGAAAGGTGTGTCCCAGTGTGTAATAATGTTGACCCTGGAACACTACGCAAAGGTCCGGTGTGCCCAACAGCTATTTTAAAAAGACGGTGTAAAAAAAAAGATTAGTTTAGATATTTTTGAAATTCTAGCATCGGACACATGTGTGGTGTTAATGAGTAGAAATATGTGCAGTGTTGTCGGGTCGACGAACTCGCAGCTAGATGTCGTATATACATCTGTGGGTGAGAAGTCCCATTCTCAATGCGCACGTCGCAGAGCCATCATTGAGAGTAGACAGAGATTATTTTTCATCAGAGAACTGTCAATTTCGAACGAAAATGTCGGTAAACTAGGAACCCTTGCTTCCATCTTCCGACCCAATAGTCGATAAAATGTTGTCTACTGTTGGTAAAATAGTTTAACCGATTGAAGCTATTTCGCGAACTTGCCTGCGACTGGTAAATCGACAAAGTGAACGTCTTCTCGAGTCAATGATGTTAAATACTGAATCGAGCACGGATAGTAATGTAGACCGCGGCGAAAATTTAATTTAGCTGATGAAATTTTTTTTCAATTAAATACTGCTCATCCGATCGAGGGTCACTCGAATCGAAAACTAAAAATAGGGTACAAAAGATGCTTCTATTGTCATTCATTTAATTCTTTTATTTCAAGTGAGGCCAATTTTTATTATTATTATTATTTAATTCACTCTGACATGTGAATGTGAATTGATGGATTTATGGGATGTCTATGAGGTCAAACTTCGTCGAAAATCATATTGCATCAAATTTTACTACGTGAGAATTGTATGCAAGAGAGTAATAACTTCTGAACATCGCAGATACACGTCGCCTACGTACGACAAATGATTCATTCGAATCGCCATTAGTTATTACGCTCTTCTTAATCATCGCGCAAGGTCTCAGTGGGTTGCGGAAACAAAAATGCATACTCGCTAAAAGAGGATCACCTGACTCGTCAAATGTCCGACAAACGGTGACATAATTCCGATGGAATTTTAATTATATTCACGAAAGCGGTGTCCGTATGTTTTTTTCGCCCAATCCGTCTCAAGTACAAATAAGTCGCTTAGATTAATTAATCCGACGAAGATTAATACAATAGCTCAAATTGCAATATAATGAGTCATAAGTCGCAAGCCACAAGTAGTGGAATTCATAATTCCAGCTTATTCGACACATATTATTATCATTCCTATAGAAAATAGAGACAGGTGACTGACAGTCTCGTACGATAGAAAAGTCATCAGCACCGTCGATTCTTGCGATATTCTAGAAAAAAAATGCTATCCTACATCGCGATCGGTTCGTTCGCATGCTTCTACATAGTCGTCACACTATCCGATGAGTCAGACTATATTCAGCTAGCAATTATTTGCGAATTGCTCACGCTGTTAGAGTACAGTAGTAGTTGGCGCATGCGCAGTCGCGAGGACGAACGCTGGGAGAACGCGAGAGGATCGAGAGAAGAGAGCCAGAGTAGAAGAGTCGCAGTACAAGTTCGAGTCTCGAAGAGTTTGCATCACTTGTGAGGATAACTTTTCTTGTGGAGTCAACATGGCCGTTTGTAAGTACAAAAAAAGATGTAAACCCCTTAGCGATCAACAAGATCCGTTAATATTTAAGAAGACAATAATACCCATGAACAAATAATTCGAATCCCCGAAAGCAATTACATATTATACCGAAAGAAAAGTATACGAACGTAAACTCCGTCGCGTTGGTATCTGCCGGTAAAAAGTTTTATATTCGCGGATAACGGGGAAGGCGTTCTTAAAAAAATCAGATAAATATAGGTATAAAAAATAGAGGCTAGATATTATTTTTCGATAGAACGCCTAATGGAATTCGTGAAGTTTGATGGGCCACGCTTCTAAATATAGTCAGGGCGGGGTTGCTGGTTTGACACGCGAATCGACCGGCCGGCGTTTCTCGATCGCGTAGTTGGATCGTTCCAAGCATTTGAAATAAGACCTGTTATTCGGTAAAAAAAGAACATTTAAAAACTTGAATAAAAATAGCAACACAACCGGCTTTGCGAGGTAAATGGTAAACAGTCTCGATCCTCGCAGATTAATCAAGCCGGACAAGGAAAAGATCGATTGAATTTATGCAATGACAATTAACATCGGAAAACCTGTTTGCTGGTGACGATTATAGTTGAGTTAATTTTTATAACTCGGAACAGCGCCACGGAATGAATATCGTCGTAGATGCTATCGGAATGTATGGTTTGGTGCCGCGTGCTTGATCACTGGTGCTTCTCCACGGCCGACCCGGCTTTTCTCTTACGATGCTTCTATTCTAGGCTCGCGTCATTCGTCCATCCATTTCACACTGTTGTCCTTGCGCACAGCGATTTCCAGCTTGCGTTTCGCAACTCTGAGCCAACTCACCGAACATCTTATGTATGTGGCTTCTTCTCTGAGCAAAATCGATATTTCTCTGCGGCTAAACACTGACCTATCGTAGCATCCTCTATATCGTTATTCGCCTTAAGAGTATTTGAATCTCCTTGAAATTAGAACACAAACTGTCTGATTGTATACTCTTATCACCCTGAAGATATCGCATGAGATTCAGGGAAGTTCACTTAGAGAATAAAATTCTACAAGTAAACAATTTTTTGTCTTCCTAAAGCATTGTATTCGCAGAAAATTGCCAAAGCTGACATTTGATGTCGTGCAGATATTTTGTCTATTTTTTTATTTTGTCTATTTTTAATATTATACATTTTGTTAATGAGCTTACATGATCGGTTGTTTAAAAAAAGAAACGATTCGATAATTCATCCGTTCGTTAATCCTTAACCAGTCTCGGTTGGCGGGTCTATCCGTAGCGTCGCAGTCATTAGACTTCCGGTTTCGGGGTACTTAGCTCGACGGCCGAGGAGAGTTCCGACGGGGGAGAATTGAGCTCCGTCATCCGATCGAACGGGACTGCTCGGCAGCTAGACTGTTACTATGCTGCCGTTGATACTTAGGACTTGGCGAAAGTCGTATACGGGCGTCGCTACGCGAGGTCAACGACAGTGCCGCGTTACTCGACAGTGTGAAAAAAAAAGATCGGCGAGTATTACACCGAGCGATACGGACTCGAGTTGCATACATTATTCCTATCGGCACGCATACTCTGGGACGCGGGGGCGTTAACAGTACGGTTGAATCACCGGTGCAAAATAAGTTTCTTTTTGCCTCGAAGAATCTTAGAAGTAGTCGCACTAGTTTAGCACAATAGCCAGTCATGGCCTCTAATAACCAGGTCGACTCATCTCTGAACTTGTGTATGCGTACAACGGAGACGTAACGTGCCCGATTGCCCAAAGATGCTGACTCTATGCACAGGATAGCGGGTCAGAGTTAATACAGCACCGAGATTCGTTCGCACAACGTTGCGCAATCCCGGATTGCCTCGATTACTCTAATTCTAGCATTGTTATGTTAATTGCAAACTTAGCACGCCCTGGATCGTCATTGACGTTGATTAATTCGCGAGATAAATTTGGGTCAATCGCCGTCCCACAATTCCAATCGCCATTCAAGATTCATGCCTACGGATCGAAAAAAACCGTTCGAAAGAATCTTCCTTTTCATCTTCGATTGGTTTTCTACTTTTTTGCTCGTTAAAATTTGAGATTCATATTTTGGGGAATATGTCGAAAAGATTACTGCGATAATAATTCACCGATGGTCAACTTCGGACAGCGGGAAGATAGCTGCGGAATGCGAATAATGTATTTGACCTTGGTACCGCTGAGATCATAATTTTTATCGTAATAAAATGCATGGTTCGAGACCGGCCGAACCCTTCCTCCTCCCGACATGCGTCGTCGACTATGATAACTACGCAGGATCGTTAAGGTGAAGTGAAACACGTTCACCGTCGCTCTCTTACTCCACGGTAAGACCGATGCCGCTATGTCTTTCACACCCCCGGCTGCGTCACGTGAATTTCAAGTCGCCTTAAATAACATTAGTAAACAAGAAATACAAAAATCGATGACGGCGTTTTATGTACAGTGAGATTATGGTTGGCCACTGAAATAATTATGACATCACTTCGATGACGTACGGATCGAACGAGGTTAATGCTTATGACCCACGCCACTCTTTCTCAGCCCGCGGTGCTATGTTTTCAACGGCATCGATTATTCGAACCGCTCCTTTCTCGAGTCACGTACAATGTACGACTTTTGTGATTCCAAGTAGTAGATTGCCGTTGGGCCGACAGTAGAAAAATCAGGGGGGTGAGGGGTGTGGGTAAACAACATCGCGTGACCTTCTCAACGCCACGGTATCGTCGCGACGGCCGAGTCGCAAAAGCCGGACGAGCGCTACGACGCGATGGTAACAACCATGAGCTGAATGGTAAATCGCGATTGTAACATTTATCGTTTAATGAAATCTTCAACGGACTATTGCGATTTAACTCAACGAGGCGGAGCAATTAATTGGCATGACTAACGAGCAATTATTATTTAAGAATGAGAAAAACAGTTAAAAGTCTGTAGAAGAGTTCAATGGGATACACTATTGCGTTATAGGATACGGTATTGCGTTCAGGAATGGTCGACGCTATTTTCGGCCGAACTTTGGGAGGCGAACTGGAAAGGAGCCTGTTCGCGGTCTACGACATCATCGGCACAATAATATTATGATGTCAGCTTCGATTCAGTGGCTTCGGTCTATACTTGACTGGGCGGACTATTTATAAATATTGCGTTCGTAATCTCGCCGGCGGTTCATCGTAAGACTCGTCACAGTTCACGCGTGTACCCGGCTCGGGCAAACAACGACGCCGGGACAATAGTGTAGACGCGCGATGGTCGACTACGACATTGGTTCGGCGAAGCTAATTGCGAGGATAGAAAAATGTTTTGAAGCTTGACGAAATATAACAACGCGCGTTTTATTATTCGCGGGCGCGTGTGTGTGCGAAAAAGAAACGGCCGAGTCCGTTGGGACAACAGAGATGAAACTGCACTTCGTGTCGGCGATTCAAGAAATAAACGAGACACTGCCAAAGAATTTTTTTATAAAAATCGTACTGGTCTTCGCGGTTTGTACATTGATGGGCGTCAGGTGGCAGACCAAGGTGGCCGTGAAATATATCGGTAGGTGGCACAGCACGGATAACTAGCCCGGAAATTAATCGAATGGAAGTCTCAGAGTTTTTGTGTCCCGGGACAAGCATAAATAGGCACAGCGGGCAAAACGGGAGTCCGGTCGGGATTAAGAATACATTTACGTTCGAGCAAAAAAATGCCGGTATCGTTACTGACATTTTGTTTTTGCAAAATAATCGAAGTTCGATCGCGGTAAGCATACATTAACTATCGGAAGTTATTCCACGCCTATTTTTAGCACAAATTTGAAAGACCGGAACGCGCATTTTTTCCCCCGACCGGTCTTGGAATAGTGAAACTGTATACAATTCAGCAAAGATAATGAGCGTTGCGTAACTGTAGACTCGATTCGGCCGACCTTTTAATGCAGACCCATGTGGGCGACACCAGGGTTTGCTTATCCCAGCGAGGAAGACTGTTTATCGTCGACGAACATTAACGCCTGGCGTTTTGGACGGAGATACATGGTGCCGCATAGACAAAACTGTTTATGTTCGCAAACGAAACATCGAAAAAACAAATCTTTATCCAATCGTCCAAATGTAAAATAAATCGAAAGGTTAATACCATAAAAAATAATAACATTCAAAAAATGCATCGAAGCTGTATCATGGCTGCTCTTAAAACGAACGCTAAGCGTCCTTGGGGAAGCTGTCGCGAGGAGCTGCTAATTTGCTTTGGGACAACAACGATCTTCCGTCCCTGACCGGTATAATAAAGTGTGTTCGCGTATCGACCGGTCGCCTGTGGAAAGATTCCTTCGATGTCCTACTTTTGCGCTTGTCCGAGGAAATCTTCCGCAGTGCCCCAGCGTCGACCTCGACGCTGCTCGGCGAAGTTTGGACTATGCGGCGCCACACATCCTACGCTATCATTAAATGTGGTACTTGCAGGAATAACAATTAAAAATGTATTCGAGGAATAGAAGACCCTTGCACTTTGGACTCTGACCAATTGTCCAAGTCATTTCTTTTTCCCCTAAAAGATGTATCGTTATCTAGGGGAAACCGGGGCAAGATGGGCAAGTGAAAAATTGGGCCGACCCGGGACGTAATGGGCCATCCCAAAATGATTTAAAAACATATGAAAACCTGGAAGGAAAAAATAAAAACCTTTCGTGGACAATGACGGAAGCAGATAAAATGCAAAATAGGGAAGTGGGGCAAAATGGGGTACTCAAAAAAAAAAATGTTCAATTTACGGGTAGCCCATTTCGCCCCAGAAAATTTTCTTTTTGAGACGGGTTATAAAACCTATAAAAATATCATTGTTGGGTGACAAATAGTAGATTATCCCCTACATATATATACATATACACATTTTTTTTCAGCACTAGCAACCCCTGACAAGTTGGAGTACCAGTTCTACCCTTGCTCCAGTGGGCAGATACAATTCCGCATCAAGGCTTCCAACGATGCCCATATCGCCCTGACCACCGGTCCCACCGAGGGAGAACCCATGTACGAGGTAAGAGCCATCGAATTCGATTTAATTTTAAAAATCCAAATTTGTATCTCCCGGAAATATTGTTCTTTGCGAGCAACAGGAATTGCAGACTTTAATTGATCGCAGGTCTTCATCGGTGGATGGGGAAACAACAAATCTGTTATTCGCAAGAACAGGACGAAGCCGGACGTTGCTGAGGCCGACACTCCGTCGGTATTGACGAACGAAGATTTCCGGGGTTTCTGGATAAGATGGCACGACGGTAGACTGACCGTCGGTCGCGAGGGCGAGCAAGGTCCCTTCCTGTCTTACAACGACCCGGAGCCCTTCGGCATCGCCTATTTCGGTGTCTGCACCGGCTGGGGCGCGACCGGAGATTGGGTCATCGAAGGTGAGTAACGTTAATCACTGAGCGAACTGCGACTCGACAGCAAATCTACTTCACACTACTTGATTACAGAACTAGCAGCACGAAGGAGAACTTTACCGTCGAATTAATTTTTTTTCGAATGTTTATTATGTATATAGACGAGCCTGTAGATTCTTTTTAAGCTGCAAGGGGAAAACGGTAGTAACTGATATTATTGTTTCTTTCTTGGAAAACAAAAAAAAACTCTCTGTTCCGGATTCTCGTGCATTGTGGCCTGCACAGCCAGATGTATCGGAGGTTACGGTGGTCGTACGTAATTTATATATAATAATTGAAGCATTTATCTTCAGAATTTTTACGAATGCCTTGATCATTGCCTGGGAATGCAAATCGTATTCGCACCACACCTCGTGCACGTATCCACATTATTTTGTTGTATCGTTTGAAAAAGGTACGGTGATGAAAATCGGTTCTCTCCAACGTACGACAATAAAATAGATAAATGACGACGCGACGTGACGCCACGATTGTAGGGTCTATAACGGAAACACTTTGGAGTCATAAAAATGTATCACGCTTAAATTCAATCACGCAAGGTCGTAAGAACGTTAAGACTGCCGACAATCTGAAGTACCAGTTTCACCCGGTGCCCGGTGCCGCGTTGACCCTGGAGATAAAAGCACCTAGCAACGCCCACATTGCCCTTACCAATGCCAAGGGCGAGTCGAGCCCAATGTACGAAATAATGCTCGGTGGTTGGGACAACACCGCATCAGTCATCAGATACGATCGCAAACAGCCCGACAAGGTTCGCCACCGATTGCTTCAATTATCTCTATCTCTCTGCGTATCTCAATTTTAAAAAATATATATAAAAAAAAAATTGGAAACTCGATTTCTTAGCAAAAATTGCTCGGAACAAGAGGACGTTTTTGAATATAATTTTATAAAAAAGAAACAAAAAATTGGATAACTATTTCGTCAAAATTAAATTCGGGTTGTACGCCAGGTTCGCGTAAACACGCCGAATCTCATGAGCGCAAGCCAGTTCAAGAAATTCTCAGTGTCCTGGCTCGACGGTCACATCGTCGTGAGAGCCGGCGACCAGCGGGGTCCGGTCGTGATGGAGTGGACGGATCCGAAACCAATTGGTATTAGTCACGTTGGCGTGCGGACCGGTTGGGGCGCGACCGGAAATTGGAAGCTTCAATTCGAGCGTCATCATCATCAAGTGCCGGCAGGCTCTACAAAATCCAAGACTGGTTTCACCCCCGGGCCTAAATGTAATTCTTATCGAAAACTTTCTTTAAAAATCTTCTCTACATATATATTTTTTAACACGGTTAACTATTGATGTTGTAAGAAAAAAATCGTACGCGATACAAAATTCATCAAATTTAGTCCAGTAAGCTTGGGTGGCGAAACCTCTGTTGTATGGATATGCTGGCTTGCGACGTATCTATTATTATTTTTCTTTTAAGTACACGTGCCCATACTTACTACTCTGATTCGACTATACCGTGACCTTTTACATTCAATAGCACAAACGGCAACTTAGTATTCACACAAGACTTTTCGATACGACACGCTTGTGTGTAAGACCGCACAGAATCGCTTCGAACTCATATAATTCCTGCACTGTATCGATTGCACTGATCTATCCGTTGCATGTCGCATGTGGCAATGGGTGTATCGATTTTCAAACGTTATGAGACCGTTCTATATAACAGTTTGTGGGATATCTCCTTACTTTATCTTGTGTGTTTCAGCGGTTGCAAAAATGAAAATTTCGTACCATGTTCTCAGAAACTACTATAAAAATAAAAAAAATATTTGATTATTACAAGCATTAAATTTTGAGTACGAAATGTTCATTCTTCGCGTTACTTGAGTGTATTTATAATTAACCGTGGAGCTCCATCGTCAAGGCTCCATACTTTTTCAGAACATTATCCGTGTACATAACAGTCATGTACATAACTCGCCTCGTAATAACTGCATTGGCCAACGACATCATTCAAGAATTTGTTTTGTGTGTGTTTTTGTATTATCGTTTTTTTTTCAACGCAACTATATAATACGTTTTCGCAGATCCGGGCACGCAGGCGCCCTCCGCTCCGGCGGAACTCGTAGCCGGGAACGTTTGCTGGTGCGACGCATCCGGTGGCATGTTACCGCCGGGCTCAGTCGAGGGTGGACGGGACGACGAACCTCTCTTCGTCGGACGTGCTCAGCACGAAGGTGCTCTCATACCCGGAAAGGTCAAACCGAGTCATTCCGTGTGCTACGTTGCGTGGGGCGGCGAGGAGCACGGCAAGACTGACTACCAGGTAAGGAAATATCGAGGGTCGACCGGAAGTTCACGGTATGCCGGATTCTCTTACAGTACAATTGTTTTTTTCGTAAGGGAGACTTATTCTATGCTTTGGCGTTTTAACTGCGGTTAAACTATTTAAAAAGTCAATTCTCCTCTTATTACTGATACTGATATATATCAGTAATTATGGTATGATATGATTGTGTATTACTGACTCGACTGATACGTATTTGCTGTACAGATTCTTGAAAGGATCAGCCGAAGAATGTATCTAAATTTGGAATTTTTTATTCCAGGTTCTGTGTGGCTGCAACCCCAGATGGGTGGCGACGAGCGGCGGAAACATTCCACCGAACGCTATTCCGGGAGGCGAGACCGAGGACGGTGAGCCCCTCTTCGTAGGGCGCGTACATCACGAGGGCACGCTAACCATCGGCAAGGTTCAGCCGTCCCACAACGTGCTGTACATCCCGTTCGGCGGTGCCGAGGTCGCCTTTCCCGACTACGAGATTCTCGTCAGCGAGTAAATTTTGTTGGTCGAAAATTTGCGAGAAAAGAAGAAAGAGCACGATTCGCTCGACGGGCCGCTTTCAATTTGCGAGATGAATACGAGAAACGCCGGTCGATTTACTTTGGTGTTATATATATCTGTCGCGAATAAAATTCCGCGCGGGACGTAGTTATCGGTAAACTCGCATCCAGGCCAGGCTTATACCAAATCGATAAAACAGCTCATTTCTTTTATATCGTTACAATCGAGAATTCAAAAAACTAAAAAGAATTCATGACAGTATCCGATTTTTGAGTACCAGCGTTTCTCGTAGAATCGTTCGGCCGTAGCCACACGCAAGGGCAAGTCAGCAGCTTATGCACAGAAATCAATAAACAATAAAAAAAAAATTGCTAAATCGGCCGAAGCAACAAAAAGCGTTCCTTGGCCGTAATATATGAAAATCATTACTATTTAATTTTGAGATGAATCTAGAATCCTAGATTATAGATATTATATATTATATATTTTCCATCGCAATGGCATAGTTTTTTAACGCACGAACACGTCGCTTTGTTGAAAAGTTAAACAAAAGAAAGATAAACGATATTTTGGAAAAAATCGTCTACTATTGAAATGTTGTTTAGTCGTACTGAATATACACTTGACGAACGTGAGAGAGCTGTTAATTATTTTCCTGCCAGCGTATTTTACTATGGAGAGAGCGAACGATCATTGGAAGTTATTTCAACCGGCGCCGCTACAGACTGCTTGAAGCGCCAGAGGTATAATTGAAGCGACTTATCTCCGTGCGCAGCTCTGTTTGGTTAATCGATGATCTTGTCGACAGATGTCATACATTCCTGGAACAACAGGGATTAAATCGCAGTCGTTGGCAATTGATATTCACACGCGTAGGCGAGTGAAGTAAGACGTTACCACCGAATCGAAACTTGATGGTAACGACGCCCTCTCGTTTCGTGCGAATAAACGATAAAAGCATTGATATTGCCATTCTGCGTGTACAGAGGGTTGAAAGTGATACAAATTACGATAACAATCGATGTACGTCGGTGCGCAGGATAATATTAACGTGTTCGACTCCCGAAGATATTGGGGAAACACTGAAGGAGCATCTGGCCGTTTGAAAAGCTTGCGAGTCCTAACGCGCAACCGTCTAATGGTCGAAGCAGGCCAAATAAGGAAGATGCGGGCGCGGATGCGCGCGCATACGTTACCACTTAAAAATTTTGTAACCGAGTCAATTTGCGAAACATATATATCGGTTAATGATTTTAGTGAAGTTTATCGATTCAAGAAATATTGTCTGTACATACCACAGCATACGTGAATATGAAATCGATTTTCTGCGGTTTTATTATCCTATTTCGAAAGATCCGCGGTCACTACAAAAGCTATTTCGAGATCTGCGGCCAATATTGGAACTGACACGGGATTAAATTTTTTTTTTATGTACGAAGAAAATCGATATCTCGAAAAAAAATTTGGCCATTTTGAAAGTCCATAAATGCAAAGGGGGTACAAGGAAGCCTCGCGCGCAAGCGCGCGCGCGTATATAAAAGCTCGGGACTCTTGGGGACGGTTTTTTTTTTTTTTTTTTTTTTTTGGTACGAAAAAAAATTCGATATCTCGAACAAAAAAATTTGGTCATTTTGAAAGTCCAAAAATGCAAAGGGGATTTATTGACAATAATATATTTTATATATTATTGTCAGTAAACATTACGCTATTTTACTTTTTGACTTTAATATGCATTTGAGACCGAAGATATCGGACGGAAATTGCATTTAAGCACGTATGTCGGGTTTCTTGTACGGAAATGGTTTGTGACATGAAGGTTTGTGAGCCGTAATGCGCTAGAGACTTTGTGTTGGGAGAGGTTGGTAATAATAGAGGATTCGTTTTCGGCCACCTATATGTTACCCAAAACAAAACTGAACACCTGACCCAATCGCGGTCGAGCGGCTCGCCAGCGACGATGGCGAATCGCACAGTGAAAGATGCCAAATCAATTCGCGGAACGAATCCGCAATATCTCGTCGAGAAAATCATAAGATCTCGGATTTACGACTCAAAATATTGGAAGGAAGAATGCTTCGCCCTAACAGCAGAATTGCTTGTCGACAAAGCCATGGAATTAAGGTCCGTATCTCGGTGTAACTTTCCTAACCTTAAAGCCGCATATATTGTTGTTTACTCCAATGCAAAGATCGTGTTCGAAGAATGTAACAATTGTATTTTTATATCTTAAAGATATACCGGTGGTGTTTTCGGCGGCAACGTGAAACCCACGCCCTTTCTCTGTCTCATCCTGAAGATGCTCCAAATTCAACCTGAGAAAGACATCATCGTTGAATTTATCAAAAACGAGGAGTTCAAGTATGTTCGCGCTTTGGGTGCACTGTACATGAGACTCACAGGGACGTCGCTGGACGTATACAAATACTTGGAGCCATTGTTCAACGACAATAGAAAACTCAGACATCAGAACAAGCAAGGCCAGTTCGAACTTATTCACATGGATGAATTTATCGACAATCTACTGCGTGAGGAGAGATCCTGCGATGTTATCTTACCAAGGATACAGAAGCGACATGTGCTCGAGGAAAATAACGAATTAGGTACATAGTTGTCTTAAATGATATTAAAATTTGAAACCAGCAAACATCGCAGTGATATTAAAAATGTTTGAAATTATTTTACAGAGGGTAAGATATCAGCATTGGAAGATGACATGGACGAGGGTATGGAGAGTTCAGAGGACGAGGATTTGCCGCCGCCGAAGGAGGAAGCTCGCAAGAGGCCGGACGACTACGACAGAGATCGCGAGCGTCACCGGGAGCGCGACAAGAGGCACGTTCGTTCGGACAAGAAATCGGATCGGGAAAAAGCTCGGTCGCGTAGCAGAGAACGCGATCGTAGGGATCGAAAGCGGAGCAAATCGCCGAAGGGGCACTCGTCGTCGCACAAGGACAAGGAGCGGGAAAAAGATCGTTACCGAAGGGACGATCGGGACCGCGACAGAGATCGGGAACGGGAAAGGGATCGCGAACGAGACAGGAGAAGAGATCGCGACCGGGCTAGACATTAGGGATTTTTTTTACACTATGATCCGACGAGGTAACGAATTAAACGAAAATTAAAAGAAAGAAAAACATCTTGCGGTTTTTTTTATTTGTTGTCGTTTATTCGCAAATACGCTAGATTGTAGTTTACCCGTAATTAAAATTACGGTAATATCGGCGCGTTCTCCGTACAACCGAAAAACTATATCGATCTTCCATTCAAATCGTATCAATTCTATCGACTCAGCCAACAGCATACACATTCATCATAAACACATTTGTATGTACAGATAAACATCGAAAAAAAAGATCTTCTCTGACGGATACGAAATATCCGATGTACAAGCAACAATAAAAATTCTTATACGCGACGATTTACTTAACGTCCGACATGTTAATGTATGCCCGTTTATAAATGCTGTTCAAATCACGTTAATCATGTATATACATATGTACGCGCGAGTTTCTTCTTTCTTTTCATGTCTGGACTCACGGTAATTCAGTTTATTATAAATAGTGAGCAAAATATAATGTACACACGTACGAGTAGAAAAACGGAACTCTGAGGTGTCCCAGCTTTCCCTCGTCGCTGAAGTGCTTCATCTTCCTGTATACCGCTTTATACTTAAAACACTGGTCTAAAAATAATGTCTCACGAGAACACTATGATACAGCAGCGATTATCGAGCTAGTTTTTGTTTTTTTCTCATTTGCTTCCGAGATTGCTAGAACGTTGGGGAGTTGAGAATGAACAGTCTGTCTTCTTCTTTCTTTATCCACTTGAGAAGAATTCCGACGGCGTCTATTGCCGCAGGTTTTGTTACCAGAGGCTCGAAAGTTACGTATAGCTCGAATCCCGAAGTTACCTTAAAAAAAATATTGATAATTGGTTAGTCATTTTCTTCGTTTTTCGTGTTCAGCCAATTCTTACCCATGCCAGCATCGTCTCGCGGTCCAACTGTTGAAATATCAATTTTAACGGTCGACTTGGCGCGTGCAATCTATGATGCAGACACTGATAGAGTCCGAGCAATCTGAAAACAATGAAATTTAGTTTAAATTTCGTAAGAACAAGAACGAAATTCATAAATTAGTGGAATGACCTTTCGATATCTTTGTCTGTAGTGTACGGTGTCTCAAATCCGGGACTCCAAAATTGCGCGGTACTTCGGCATTTGTACAAAACGTGACGCATCTGAGGTAAACCGATGTCCGCCGTCGTAACTGATGCCCTGTGCATCGATTCGTTTATCGCTTCGAGACCGTCCGTACGTCGCAATTTCTCGACGATTTTCTGTCGAAAAAAATCGGAAATATATTGTAGATTCTCAAAGCCCCGTGGAGAAATGAAGATCGAATAAATTTTAATTCATTTTTACAAATGGCTCACTTGTTTGGCTTCCGAAAGCGTGGAGAACACATCCCTGTCGACCGTAAGCAGCAGCAAGCAAGCCTGGCAGTCCTCGGCGAGATAGGAAACATGCCCGTGCATAAACCCGTTGGCATCGAACTTTGGCAGACAAATAGGTGTCCAGCCTTCGGCCGCTTTAAACGATTCGGAGCTGTCTACCAAGTTTTGAATTAAGTGAAGATCGGCCGGATGTATGAAGAATTTTTTCATTCTCACTAGAGTCACCAGCTGATTATTAGCTAAAAGTATCGCGAACACTAAATTCTGAAAAAATTGAATGAGTAAATTGAAAAAAATTCATACATCCATCAATTGCACAACTCTCGGAGGTGAAGGAGGGTAGGAAAAATACTTAGTTTCAGTTACCTTTATTTTGCCGCAAGTTTGAACGATCGTTTGGGTTATCGAATCCCTCGTCGAGGGCATGAGCGGCAAACATTTCACGGCACCCAGGAAAAAAGCCGGCTCTCGATCCATAAAATTCAATAAATGATCTATCAGTCGTTCGCTCCCGCTCAGCAGTCTTCTGAGATCAAAGTTTCTCCTCTGATCGTAGACTCGCGTCAATTGCGACTGCGTCAGTACGAAGAGTATTTGATTATATACATAGCTGCAAGGAGACAAAGCGTGAGGCCCGTTAGTTCGTCAATTCACGTCGGCTGACAGCGTCGTTTGTAGCCGATGTATATCGTTATAAATAAACATACGTTAATTGCAAAACAAGCTGCGGCACACTCTCTAGAGTTTTGGAAACAGCTACTAGAATCAGTGGGCCTTTGAGGACGAAAACGAAATTCGTGTCGCCCGCGTGCACAGATCTTATCATGTCGTTTCCAGCCTGAACGAAGGATACCAAAGCCTGCATTACTCCCATAACAGTCACCAGTTTGTCCTCGGGACTGTGTCTGGAGTACACAGGCTTGCCTGCTTGGGAGAGCACGAATATGTGCTTCCTCTGAGCCAGCCATGTCTTGCAACGCAGTGGATCCGCATCAGAGTTATTGAGGGATAACTGGTGAGCTGCATCATCCTGAAAATAAATTAAAAATGTGTTTTAAAGAAATCAACAGAGTAATCAAAAAGAAGGACTGAGTTTGATCCTACAAAGCAGGTTCAAACATTTGGAGTGATTCGATGAACCAAACAACATCCCTTTAAGTTGCAACGAATTTAATCTGGATAATATAATATAACAAATAATAATAGTATTATTCTCTTGCGCCACTTGATTGTTCTTTTTTAATCACCATTGCTATAGATTCAACATGGCGTCAATGACCTCAACTTTGAATGTCTCGAGAGGAGGACTTTGAACACATGTCCAAAATTTCACACAAACTTTACAAAGTAAAATTGTTTGAAAAATGAGAAAAAATATTGGCGTAGCGCAGTTAGGTGGTACGAGAGGTTATGCGACGTACCAGTTCGCCGTCGTCCACCGAATTATTTTGTTTGAGGGGTACGGGACTGGTCGGTGTTACGGCGGGCTCGTGTACATCTTCCTGAATCTCGGATATCGTGCTGGCTGTACTTTCCTTCATCTGTCTGTCGTCTATGCTGCTGCTCATCTCCTGCTCATATTCCTCGAAGCTGTCAGTCGTGACGAGCATTGTTTCGGCCGAGGCACCGGGCTCGATACCCGGCTCGACGATCCCCTCGTCGACGACCACCGGATCGCTCGAAGACATGATTTTTTCCGATTGTTGTTAACGATACCTCGTCCCGTCGCGATTAATTTGTTAAAAGTCGCGACTGACATTTAATCGCTGGCCATGACAGCTTTGCCGCCATTGTCGACTGTGACGGCGAGAGCGACACACATTTAGGGTGGGGGGGCACCGACTGCGTGTATTTTGGGTCGACGAAAACTGTAGCCTGTAATTCCTCGGAGATTGGCACTGCGATGAGACGGTAATCTATCATCCTCAGGTCGGTACAATGAGTATTATTCAAATTTATTTAATATTCACGAAAAATCAGTTATGTTTCATGTAATTTCTGTATCTAAGGTTTCGAGGTGGAACAATTTATTATTGCAGGGATGTTTTTATTTTCGATCTTGCACTATTCCTCCTAAGGGATTCTACTGTTGGATTCAATTCAGTCGTGACTGGATAATTTAATATCTAGCCAGGAGATGAATACAGATGATTTCCGTACACCCACAACAGTTGTTCGCGTGCCGAAGAAAGCTCGCAAAAGTTACTTGGACATCTTCGGACAACACAATGCGGACCAAGCGAATCAGGATCATGTCGGCAATCCCAGTGACCTTGGACCGGCCGCATTGATGCCCGATAACTACAATGGCCGCCCGAAGAATAATGGACCGAAGTAAGATTCGGAACTTTTGATGCATAAACTTACTCCAAAATGAATTACAAACCATTGAAAATTACATAATATAATATCTAGCCAGGAGATGAATACAGATGATTTCCGTACACCCACAACAGTTGTTCCCGTGCCGAAGAAAGCTCGCAAAAGTTACTTGAACGTCTTCGAACAGCACAATGCGGACCAAGCGAATCAGGATCGCGTCGGCAATCCCAGTGACCTTGGACCCATCGTATTGCTTTCCGATAACTACGACGGCTGCCCGAAGAATAACCGACCGATGTGCGCGGATCTTTTGATGCGCAAACGTATTATCCTCTCCAATGACGTGAGAAAAACGACACTCGTAAAACATGATGAAAGACTGAATGAACCCAACACCGAAAGAGATGTCGATGACGACCAGACGTTTTTCGAAAATTTGAAAAAACGCATCAACAAGGACCTTCAGAAGTGAGAGACATAGAAAATTTCTGAATTCCCTGTTTCTTTTTGCCCACGTGAATGCGAGTAATTTTAGTTTTTTATCTTCAGAAACATCTTGCAAAAGACTCCGAATCCTTCGCCCAAGCGTTTGCCAACAACCAAAAAGTGCAAGAGTTTCCTGAACAACGACACTCGGAATCTGATGAACAAATTTCGCCAGGAATTCGCAAACAGCCAATCCCAAAAATTATTATCGCAAGAGAACGGGGTGTTCTCGATGGCGGGTCGATGCAATAGCTCTACTCGAGAAGAGCACCCGCGCCCAGCGTTGCCGCAGCACGCCGTGGAACGAGGGATGAAAAAAGACATTATGTTGGAGCACCACGAAACCGAAGACGACTCGCTTCGCGGCACACCGTCTTACCACGAGATCCATGCTGAAGGCTATAACCATCAGCCGACACCTCCGTCGTTGGAGAAGAACAGAGTGTTCTCGATGGAGCGTCGAAGCCACAGTTGGACTGGAGAAAATATTAGCGAGCACCCGCACCCGGCGGTGCCGCAGAACGTCGTGGAACGTGGGATGACGAAAGGCATTTCGATGAAGTACTTTGAGACCGATGAAGACTCGCTTCGCAGCAGATCGCCCTTCAACGAGATCCGTGCTGAAGTCCACAACCGTCAGCGGACATCCTCGTCGTCGGAGAGGAACGGGGTGCCCTCGATGAAGCGTAGAGACAACAGCTGGACTGGAGAAAATATCTGCGAGCACCCGCACCTGGTCATGCCGCAGAAAGTGGAACGCCGGATGACTAAAGACATTTCGATGAAGTGCTTCGAGACCGATGAAGACCCACTTCGCGGCAGACAGCCCTTCAACGAGATTCACGTTGAAACCCACAACTGTCAGCCGACACCCTCGCCATCGGAGAAGAGCGGGACGTTCTCGATGGTGCGCCGAAGTAGCAGCTGGACTCGAGGAAACATCCGCGAGCACTCGCGCGGGGCGTTGCAGCACAGTGTCATGGAACACAAGCCGATGAAAGATATTGTGTGGGAGCCCCGCGGAACTGATAAAGACTCGCTTTACAACACACTGTCCTTCAACGGGATCGACGACGAAGCCTTTGATGGTCAGCCGACAGCCTCGTCATTGGAGAGGAACGGGGCGTTCTTGATGGAGTGTCGAAGCAACAACTCGACTCGAGAAAGTATCTACGAACATCCGCAACTGTCGATGGCGCAGAACGTCGTGGAACGCGGCCCGACGAAAGACATTATGTTTGAGTACTTCGAGACCGACAAAGACTCGTTTCACCGCACGCCGTCCTTCAACGAGATCCACACTGAAGCCTACGACTGTCAGCCGACATCCTCATCGACGGGATCGAATACCTTCCTCAAATACTATACGAAGAAATATTATAAAAAATAGCAATAACGTTCTTGTTAAAACTTATTTTTTCACAAAACGATCTCCATCTTTAATAATGTAATAAAAATATAATGTTTATAATGTACATACGAATCAACATTTTCTCTATTCGTGCCGTTGCTCACAGCTGCTTGTACTTTGATAAACTCTGGAGGTGCAAAACACAGCCGGGATCATTTTTGTCTTCGTGGCACAGAGGCCACGAAGACAAAATGGTCTAATGATCGATCATTAGACCGAGACACCTTTCACCGACATCAAAGTTACTTTCGTTGTATCCTCATGTACAATCTCGACTCTCTTGTCCACGTAACGAAGCCGCGGTAGATAGTGGTCCCTCGGACAGCGTCTCAAACGCCCAATTTTTGTTTCGTACAGCCACTTCATGATATCTGTAATTCGATAGTTTCATTTATGTAGAATTTAATCACGAACAAAATAGTCATGATGCTGCAAGGTCGGGAGTTCGCAATTTTCGCCAAGCGTAAAGTTTATTTACCGCCCGATCGAACCGAGGACAGAAATCACACGAGGTGAAAATCCTCTCGCTCCCGTGTACCATACGACACTTTTTTCCGATTTCGTTAAAATTGCCACATTTCTTGCGCCGCAAAATCATCATATTTGCCAAGGACCGTTACTCCGCCGGGAATAATAAACTCTCTAGGGTGTAATGAAACTGTACTGTGCACAAGCACAGGTTAATAATAATGATTGGTCAATAACAGTAACGAATGTGGTTATTTTATCGAAGTCGGGACAAAATCTATTTTCTCTCCGTATTGGCACGCTTACCGCTCAATTTACGTGACTTCAATACGATAGATGCTTCGGAGGTAAGATGATTAAACATCTTTCGCAGAAAGCTTATCGTGCACCCGTCAAAATATTTCACGACGACGTGCCATTCAATTTCCCTTCCGTCTCTGATGCCTTTCATCCACATACTACCAAAAGAAAAGAAAAAATTATAAAATCGAAATAGGTTTTGTTGAATTGTTTCTGCAATTCGGTAATCGAGTACCCACTATTCAATCAGCCTTATCTTCATGGCATTCGCAGATATAGGCTCGGGAGAAAAGAACTGCATGTGAAATTGATGCTCCCAGGACCGCTTCATAAAATTATAATCGATTTCTATTTTCTCCTCCAGCTTCCTCCATACAACTATCGGAATGAAAGCGTCTTTGAGCTCCATCAATTCATCGCTTAGCGTCACGTCGAGCAGCTTCGTTATGAACTCGGTCACGAGAGACAACTGCCATTCGACTTTCATCATCACTAAAAATGGATGGCAAGAAAAAAATAATATTGTGGTCCAATGAATGCAATGCTGAACGGATCAACAGTTGATATATAATCTACGAATTACCTTTCTTTGACTTCTCGTTTAAAATTTCTTTCCCCTTAAGATTCTGATATCTCTTCCAAATTGAATCTCGAGGTCTCTTCAACACTTTGGAGAGTTCGGCGAATTTTGTTTTGGGCGCTTTCTCTGGATTGCGCAACATGTGGGCTAAAATCTTTTTATCCTCTTCCAGTGAATAACTGGAAAAGTTAACATTTGTAATGTTTACAGCAGACTTTTACGATTCAATCAACTCCGAAATTTGTTGGTTTGGAAAAAGAAAATAGTTTTCGCTTACCTCTCTCCGGCGTCAGCGTATTCGGAGTAGATCTTTTTGAATCTGCTGTAAACACTGAAAAGCGGTCGATTCGGCAATCCGTCAGCTAAGAATTGCACGAATTTTCGTCTCTCTTCTAAGCAAGACATGATAAGTTGATCACCGTGTTTGAATTGAAGGAATACCCTGTAATTTTGAGGATCCCAATTGTGGTCCTTGAAATAAAAAGAAAATTATCATTCCGGATAAGTTGCCATGCATTTGCAATTAATAAAGAATATTCCACGACTGTAATGAGTCGGCTTACTTCGCAAAAGGCGTTCCAATTTCTTTTTATTATCTCGTCCTCCGCGGTGCTATATATGTCCTTGTTGAGTGACGCAAAATCGAGAAACCGCGTTTGCTGTTCATAAGTGAGTGGCGTAGTTCCCGCTCGGGGCTCGATGTCATGCTGCGGGAGAACTTCGTGCCTCAGATGAACAACGATCTTCGCCAATTTCTATAAAACAATAAAATACAAAAAATATTAGAATACAGAGAATACTCTCCAGAGTTTGAACCAAAACTCCAAAAAATTAAAACTTACGCGCAAAGTTTCTGAAGGCAAAAGGTCTTTTTTCTTAGCGGCCTTAACTTTTCTCGTAATTTTGGCGGCTTCGTCCTCTAGATCGCCTTCATCCTCCCAGTCCGATATAGTCATGGTTACTCCCGTTTTCCTCGATCGTGATGAGCGTCGTGTTCTTTCTTTCAATGTACCATCGTTATCGATTTTTCTTTTAGTTTCCTTATGAAATGATTGGTCGACCTCGACCCTTTTTCTTTTATTTCCTTTTTTTTTAGTTAGCTTCGTCTCTTTTCTCTTCAATGTCGAGGGGCTCGCGGTCTCGTTATCCTCAGCGTCGGCTATGTACGGTGCATCGTAGTCGAGCGGATCTTCGCTGGAGGTTTTAACTTTTTTCGGAACTTGGTTGACACTGTCTGACAGATCGACTTCCTGTTCCCTGTCCGACATAGTCATGGTTACTCGATTTTTCCTCGACCGTGACGAACGTCGGGTCCCTTGTTCCAATGTATCATCCTTATCGATTCTTCCATTACTTTCTTCAACTGATTTATCGACCATGAGGCTTTTTGTTTCATTTCCTGCATTTTTAGTTGCCGTCTTCTCTTTTCTCTTCGATGTTGAAAGGGTCTCGGTCTCGTTATCCTCAGCTTCGGCTATGTACAACGGATCGTAGTCGAGATCTTCGGTGGAGTCAATGTGCTCGACACTCCTCGGAGCCTCCTCGTCCGTTTTCGAATTGGGGGAGGCAAGGATCTTCGATAATATCTTATTATTCGCTTCCGAATTGTAATCATTGTAATCGTCCAACAACTGGACAGTCTCGAATGTGAAACTCGGTGACTCCGCGTCGTCGATCTCCTTACACAATCGCTCAAAATCGACGTTCATTATGCAATTTTCCAACTCTTGTGTCAAGCCTTTCAATGGACTGACCACGGTCGATTTGCTTTTTCGAGGATGCAGCGATGTCATGCGTGGTTCTCCTTTGAGAACCAGATCAGTGGGATCTTGGATTACATCGTTTGGAGGGCTGGCGATCTTGGTTTTGTTCTTTTTTCTCTTCGTCGAACGTGGCGGCGGTAGACTGGCTTCTTTTGCAGGGTCTACGTTACTCGTATCCTGAGTTACACCTTCCAGAGACGGTGCGATATCGGATTTCTTCTTCCTTTTTTTCTTTCGACGTGGTGGCGTGACACTCGCTTCCTTTGCAGAGTCTACGTCACTGGCATCCCGAGTTGGGCTCTTCGGGGAACTGACTGTACTAGCCTGACTCGTTTTCCGTTTTCTCGGATGTGAAAGCGTCACCCTTGCATCCGGTGCAGAATCAACATTACTCAGCTCTTGAGTAAAAATCTCCTGTGAGCTTCCTATACTGTTTTGACTTGCTGTACGATGTCTAGGATACGGAGGTGTCGCACTCGCTTCTTTTTTAAAATCAAAGTTTTGTAGATCCTCAGTTAAACTTTCCTGAGAGTTAGTTATAGTGTCTTGTGTTCTTTTCCGATGTCTAGGGCGCGGCGGCATTACACTCACTTCCTTTGCAGAGTCTACGTCGCTCAGATCCCGAGTTGGGCTCTTCGCGGAGCTGGCTGTACTGGCCTGGCTCGTTTTTCCTTTCCTCGGACGTGGAGGCGTTACTTCATTTGCTTCCTGTGTAGAGTCAACATTACTCGGCTCTGGAGTAAAACTATTCTGTGAGCTTGCCACACTGTTTTGGCTTCTTTTACGATGTCTAGGATGTGGAGGTGTTGCACTGGCCTCTCTTTTCAAATTTAAATTTTCCAGTTCCTGAGTCAAACTCTCCTGAGAATTTGTCATACTGCCTTGGCTCGTTTTCCTATGTCTAGAGTGTCGCGCTACTGCAATCGCCTCGCTTTTGGGATCTAAGTTTTGCAGATCCTGAGTTATGCTCTCCTGAATGTTGGCTGTGCTGTCCTGGCTAGTTTTGCTCATACTAGAAAGTTGCGCCGTCGGACTTGCCTCCCCGTGATTGTGAAAATTACACGAATTCGGCGTCAAACTCTTCAACGTACGGTCTATACTGTCTTGGCTCGTTTTTGTAGGATTTCCAGGATGTAGCGGTGGGGCATCCGTCTCTCTTTCAGGAATGAAGTTTTGCATTTCACGAGTCAAATTCGTTCGAGAGCTGGCTGTGGTGCCTTCACTCGTTTTTCGCTCTCTAGAATGTAAAGGCGTTACACTCGCTTCCTTTGCAGAGTCAACATTATTCAAGTCAAACTCTTCAGTCAAATTTTTCAATAGAGTTTCTCGACTGTGTCGCCTCGTTTTTTGTTTTCGGGGTTGTGGCAGTGTTGCACTCGCTTCCTTTTCAGGATTGAAATTTGGCAGATCCTGAGTTAGATTCTCCGCGGTGATGCATGTGCTATCTTGGCTTGTTTTGCGCGTACTGGAAGGTTCTAGTCTCGTATTTGCCTCCCTTTCAGGATCCAAATCTTGCAAATCCTGAGTTAGATTCTTCATTATGCTGGCTACGCTGTCTTCGCTTGTTTTACTCATATGGGAAGGTTCTAGTGTCGTACTTGCCTCCCTTTCGGGATTCAAATCTGGTAAATCTTGAATTAGATTCTTCAGTACGTTGGGTGTGCTGTATTGGCTCACTTCACTTGTATTAGAATGTTGCGGTGTAGTTGCCTCCCTTTTAGGCTCCAAATCTTGAAGATCATAAGGCACATTCAGTGTACTGGGTGTGCTGCTTGTGCTGGTCATGCTGCCTTGTCTCATTTTTCTCATATAAGGTTCCGGCGTCATACTTGCCTCTCTTTTAGGCTCAAGCTCTTCCAGATCATGAATTACATTGAGTGTGCTGGTTGTGCTGGGTGTACATTCTCGGCTCGGTTTTCTCGTACAAGGTTGCGGCGTTGTACTTGCCTCTCTTTGATTCTGAGAATTATACGAATTTGTAGTCAAACTATTGAACGCTTGGGCAATACTGTCTCGACTAGATTTTCCCATTCTGGGATGCGGTGGAGTCGTGCTCGGCTCCCTATTACTGTAAAAATTACACGAACTCGAAGTCGGAATGTTCGCGTTGCTGCTTATACTGTCTTGGCTCTCCTTCCTCTTTCTGCCAGCCACCTGTGTCGAATCCCCATCAATATCATAGTTCAATGAAGACTTCGATTCCGGCGACAAGGCCAACGAAAAATTTTGATTGTCCTCCTCGGACTCCAGAGCATCAGAGAAATGCAAATTTCTCTTTATTGTCTCAACATTTTTTGGCATATCACAGATGCTCCTGTGATTGATCAATTTTTTACGAAAATCCGACACGTAATTGGCCTGGGAACTCTCCACATACCATTCCTCCTCCATAGCTCGTGTGTCCAATGGATCGCTTGTAGCCAATGAAGTCGACTCACCCTAAAATTCATAAATCACTGATTATCCAAAATGCATCAATAATCAACATTTCCTTTTATTTATTTTTTTTACCTGACTCGAGATTATAGAGTTTCTACCGTCGGGACTCCCGTTGACAATAACTTGCTCCTGCGCCATAGTCAACAGCTCCGTCAATGCCTCACCCTCTGTCTCATATGCATCTGTGGCATAGTCATCAAATTTTTTTCTTGGTGTCAAACTTTTTCTATTTAAGGTTTTCCCATTCTCCGCAGGATCCGAAAACCCAGAAGTATCCGAGTAGCAGCCCGAGGAGCGATGCAGCCTGCAAGTGGATTTGACGCTTCTCCCAGGCATGATGCGTCCCAACGTTCTCGCTCTCTGAGTAGCGTGATTGCTCGTGTCATTCTTCGAATCGTTGTGCGATCTGCGTTTTGTTCGCGACAACAACGCTGCCCCAGGACTTTTCGTTTCTGCTGAATGATTTATGCCATAGGGCGATTTGAACTTACTGTCGTAATCGCGAGATTCCGAGTCCGGTCTCCTGGCTCGTGAACGCGATGCATTGTTCGGGCGACTCGAATAGTCTACCTCGTCCTCTGTCTGCGAGATGTCGATCTCCTCTTTGATCAGGCTCAGTAAAGCGTCGTAGTCCGAGCAGTCTTTCAACGGTGTGGAAAACGTCGTGACGTTCTCCAGCACGCTCAGGTTGAATTCTGGGCTATCCATCGTCTGCGTCTCACAGCACGTGTCGACATCGAATTCCGGAACGCGGCGGCATCGTCTTGTTCGCTACCGTGGATTTTCACTCTCCTCTCTACGAATTTTCTGTGAGAATTACCATTCTTCTTTGTTCGTAAAACTGCGGTAAACATGCAAGTATATTTCGTCACTTTGTTCTCGTTACGAAAACGTGTATGGATATAATGATCACAGTAATTTTCAGTACTTCAATAAACAAAGAATGCAATAAAAATATATCTTCGAGTTTTCAGTCGCCGTTCGGCACGAAACACGTGGTCGACATTTAAGGCGGGACTAACGGACGTAAACATTCGGATACTCGTAGAGCAGTCGACGAAAGAGAGATTACCGGTAGAATGTTTATTTTTGTTCCAGAGTATGTGTCGCTATGACGCTACGACGACGAACTGTGCGCGATCGTCGACCAATGAAATTCCGTCGGAGATCGGAGTGATGTGGTACAGAAACCTACCTCCGGTTACGCCACCGTCGATACGCCGTCCTCGACGGTAGATATAGTGCGGAATGACCGGTACAAACCAGTATACGCGGGATACTCTGGAAGTGAACAGTGTTCGGTTTAGTGTTGTTTTTTCGTTAGATTTTGTCGCCGGCTTCAGCGCCCATTCACCAACTACGGACTAATAAATAGGATGGGTAAGATTGTTTGTATAACGTTTCGTCTCATTTTATTCGTCTACCATTACGAAAAAAACCAACCGCGTCAAAGAACAAAGGCATCTTTTTTACGCTCTGTTCCCTATAGCGTTTTTCCTTAATAATTAACGACGATGCGCTGAATTTTTTAAGAGAAGAATATTGGGCAGAGGCATCGCACTAGTAACGTAAGTTACTATTTCTCACCACTCGTTAATTTTTTTAGATCCTTCATGGGAGTCGTCACCGGCGTGTGTCGAAAGAATTTTTACACGGCGTACGCAACGCCATTTTGCACAGCGCCATTGTTTATTTTCTTTGCGTATATATACAGGTGCATGTTCGGGGCGCTTCAGCGTACACGATACAATATATTCAATTAATCTATCTTTCGTCAAATGATAGTTCGATTGTGACATGAGTATGGATGATTTGACAATAGACCGCGACATTGATTTGTCTGTGAAACATAAAGATCGCCAACCGTGTCGTCGCGGCATGCCAATGATGATTTTTCGAGCTCGTTGTTTTTTTTCTGTTTTTTGTCGCGTTTTAACAGTAATTAACTGACATTCTGATTATGCGTCGAGTATACATGCGATTATCGCGACAATTTATGTTAAAGAGTGTAGAGCAATTTCGAGGGGCCGGGCTGGAGGTCGCCCTCATGTATTTTTCATGGAGTAACATTTTCCATCGGCTCGAGGGAACAAGTCGGTAATAATATTCTCAAGCTTATGATGATAAAAAAAGAGAAAAAAAGTGGTTCGTTCGAGCTGGACTCTTCGAGCAATTAACTTACGCGACATGTCTCGTATGTCACAAATATTAAAATGAAAAATATACAGAGCGTCGATGTGACAACAATATAGATGTATCTAAGTTGGATGTGTTTGTGAGGTAGTTTTGCATGCGTGCAAATCGACGCACGTTACAGTGAAAATGCGTAGCACTTCGTGCGAGTGTTTACGATTCTGATAACTGAATAACCAGATGGCCGAAAAAATCTCAATCGACTCGATGACATTTGTAATATTGAGGCAAACTTGATGTCACGCTCGCTCATTCATATAGTCGGCAATTATCGTCTCAATTTAATGTTAAAACAATTAATGACAAATTTATTAGTTCACTTTCTTAAAATTGTATCGTTTAATACGAGTCAAACGTCTTTCCGCGGTTAATACTGAGGGAGAGATATATCAACGATTCCGACGAGTCAATCGTGATTGCCGAACACGAGTTTGCTTTCTACGCTGCCGTTTTCCTCGGAGTTGTAGCGAAGAATGAGTCTGGCAGGCCTGTTGCTGGCCGACTTGTTGTTGTTTTTCGGCTCGTCCATCAGCGTTACGAGAACGGACTCGTCGTTCGGGTGCGAGGCTCGAAGAACGTTGGCGCTCGAGTCCTTGGTCTGAGATCGAACCAGCCGGGTGCTGTTGTTTCTCGTCCCCATCATGAAACTCGCGTTCGTCGTCGTGCTTCGGTGATGCATCGTCGAACCGTCTCTGAAATTTTCAAGTAAACGATCCAGTGAATAACTTACCGCGCTCTATTTATTATTCCCACCGTAATATGATAATAATCGTAACTACGGGAAGGGCTTTTGAAATATCGTTAAAATTACCTGTAGTGACTTCCCTGATGCCTTCTACTCCGGGGCCACAGATGGAAAGCTCCGTAGATAAGCGGATTGACGAGACTGTTGCTCATGCCGAAGAAGAATATGCCGCGCTGCATCTCCTCGCTCAGCTGTTTCGAGCGAAAAATAGGATGAATTAAAATAATTATAAAAATGCAGAAAAAAAGGAATTAAAGCTTTTCGTCTCTCTCACTGAGCATGAGTGTTCGAATTTTGCTAAACTCAATTTAAGGAGGGAGTCTCGCTGCGCGCTGACTTCGCAAAAGTTCGACAACAATAAGAGAAAATTGCAAGTACTTCTTGATGGTGTAAAAATCTGAAAA
>JAPYZD010001425.1:0-25576 GCA_030522725.1 Ichneumoninae sp. B BG-2022a
GTTCCTAAAAAAAAAAGTCTCGTGCCCGAATCGCACATATCCGTACGGGGCGACATCGCGCGGTATCGTTTTGCCGGGCGCGTTACTCCTCGGCTCGTGCTCCGGGTGCACCCGACGTTATTGCATATATCATCGTTCGCCGCCGTGCGTTTTTAACCGGTACATTCGGGACGCTACCGCCTGCGACGTGCTCGGGGAAAGAAACATACATCCGCGCCGATATCCCGCGAGCGGGACGAGCCAGAGGCCCGGACACTAAATCCACGCGCGGACGGCCGGTACGCTTTTCGTTGATTAATCAAAGGAACCCATATGTGTATTTTCGGCCGATCGAAAAAATAAAAAATAACAAAATTAAAGATTCCGAGAAACGTGCACGTGGCGAACACGAAGAGTCGTCGAAGAAACGGCCCGTTGCTTTTACGAGAAAAAAGGAAATTCAGCCCCCAAGAGAAGAACCCCTCCCCCTCCCTCGCCCCCCGTATTCGAGCAGGTACTCCACCTCCTAGGAGTAAAATATCTCGGGGATTTATGTTTGTCCGGGCCGAGTCCCAAATAAATCTGATCCAATGCACAATATAATTTTGACCGATATGGAAGAGGAGGGGGGGGGTTTGGTGAAAATACACTAGTAGAGAGGCGCGCGTGTTTCGAGGACCCCGTTGCGGCGTGTCGCGGCGCAGGAAGGCCAGAACCCCCCGCATCGTTTAATTTATGCTGACCAAGCGAGCTCGTTCTCTCGATCGTGGATCGGCGTTCTCCTCCGGTCTCACGGGGGATCGAGAGGGGGAGAATAATCCAGACAAACGAAGCTCGGAAGCGGCGCCCCACCGGCTGCTCAGCGGCGTCGCGGTGGCCGCCGATAAACCCTCTGTTGATAGAAGCCACCGGGTACAATGATACGGTGAAAAATTTTCTCGGGGAAAGTACACCGCCCGAGACGATGACTCGGTTGAAAAAAGAAGATCGATGCATGAAAAGCTCCGCGGTCGAGCTTACCCGGGACTATCTTGATGCACACTCGAGTAAAAGTGAGTGAGCGCGAGCGCGCATGCGCATAGAGGAATAAGAAGAATGAGAGGAGGCGCGCGGAGCGCAGCCAGAAGGAGGAAGGCTTCCATGGGAACGCACACAAAACATATATATAATATATAAATATACATATGGATATATGCATATATATATATTGCGTGACTATAATCGTAAGGGCGTATCTCCTGTCTCTAAACGTGTAAGATACGCCCTTCTGGTTCAGTCGAGCGATATGTATATATATATGTATGTATAGGTAGATGGTGTGTCGGTTGGGGGCTGGTCCGTTGCTTCTGGTGAAGTTGCTAACACCGGAGAACCCTCGAGTATGCTGCTACTCGATGGTAGTAGTGGTGTTTGGGTAGTAGTAGAGATATAACGACTCGGTTAACGAAGTCGTAGGAATTCTTTTGGAATCTCTTCTCTTCTTCCTTTTTTTTTCTTTCTCTCTCGCCTCTCTTTCCTCTTTCTAGCCCCACACTTCGGTCCGGTATACAAACACGATAAATCTTATTCGCTCCACGTGTGTCCGAGATTTATATCTCATTGTTGAAACACTTTTTCATTCGGTCGCGGTGTAGTCGGGGCACTAGCCGCTACTCGCTGAGATCGCGGCTCATAGAATTTACGGAATACACTATGTGCACATGCATTATGCGCTAGGCGCAGGTACTGCGCGTGCGCGACGGAGGAGGGAAAATGCCAATTCTATGCGAAACGATCCTTCCGGTTATTCCGGTGAAGGAACAACGGACGCGAGCCGCCAAATATGCAAACAAATCGTATCCGGCTAATTAGCCGATTACAATTTGTTTACATATTTCATCGACGGCGATTTTAATTAAATGTTCTAAATATCACTTTTCTTAAGTCCATGGATTTCGATAAAAATATTGCATTTTTTATTCTTTACCATGTTTGATTAAATAAAGAGGACCGTTTCAGCGGTAAAATAACCAGTAATTTTATCAGTGATCGACAGAATTCAACTTCCCATTTTTATTTTGTGTTTCTCCCCGAGGCAAGGCACAGATATACGGTACGGAAAGCCGAGGTTCATTGGACTCTATCCAATGGCATCCGAGGGCCATTGGCATCTGTGTAACCGGCTAATTAGCCTGTTACAATTTGTTTACATATTTCATCGACGGCAATTAAAATTCAATTTCGTAATGATCAAACATCACGTTCTTTAATTCCATGTATTTCAACAAAAAATGTGTGTTTTTAATTCTTCACGAGGTTGGGTCGAATAGAAACCGGCAGTTTCAATGCTAAAATGACCTTACCAGCGAAAGCGTGATTGACACGATTCATCGGTAAATTCGCAACAGCGCGTCCGACTTCCCATTCTCTTTCGGGTGTTCCACCTCGAGGCGAAGAATAGATATACCGTACGGAAAGCCGAGAGGTTCATTGGACCCTATCATTAAGTGCCATTGGCATCTGGCTAGGATCTCCCTCGCCTCCTCGCGCTCCTAAACGGGCTCGGATAGTTGACACGTTTTAATTTGTCCGAGCAAAAAAAAAAAGCAAAAAAAAAAAGGGTTTCGAGGATCGGAGCACGCGGGTGTATCCTAGGGTATCCGCCTCCTCGGCTCTCATTCTATTATGCGCTCGTTCCTCTTTCCTTCCGACCGCGCGTTCCTCTCCGCGGCCTCTCCGCCCGCGTTTCTTTTCTCCGGGCACATCCAACAGCGAGAGATAATCGCGCGTCTAGACACGTACGCGATGCCGAGGCCTTAAAGTGACCGCGTTTGGCCGCGGGCATGCGGACAACACACAAACGCACACGTCGAAGCGAAGTAGATCTTCTCCCGCTTCGGCCGGTACGTGTATAAGAGTATTATAGAGTGTGTACGCTGTCCCGCCGATGGTGCGTATGTGCCGATCGTGCTGTGCGCGCGATCTTCGCACGCACGCGAGAAAAAAGGTTGCGCGAGAGACTCCAGAGCTGCTGCTGGCCGCTGGTCGCTGGTGCTGTAACTCGCGAGAACTTCTCTCTTGGCAGAGCGGCGCGTTCTCCGCGCCTTTTTCACGACCATATGCGGTTATATCACTTCTGGTCTGGTCGCGGGAACGCGAGCCGCCTTTGTAAAAAGATAGATGAGCTCGCGGTGTGTCTGTCACCTGCGGGTGATGCCATTCGAGGGAAAGTAGCGGGCGAGGAGAACGCCTGTTGCCTATGTCCCCTATCACTTGCTGCTGTCCCGCAGAGCGAATGACACAACTGCGCGCGGATATGTGTATATAGGGGAGAGTGGGGCGAAGCGAAACAGCCGAGCTATCCACGGAGCTTTATCGACTGTGGAACGTTTCTTTAAGATACGTAATGAATCGAAATTTGAAAAAACAATATGTATGGGGCGAAATGGACCTTCTTGTACACGCAGTTTTTGTTTAATTTTGAAACCTAAAAGATTCACGCCTTACCGGCTGTATTTCAAATTAGTAGTAGTAGTGAGTCTATTAACAATACATAACATGCGGCAGTTTTTTTTATACCTATCAAACTTATCTCGTTTCACCATCGACCTTCAGAGATATTTAAAATTGTTTAATCATCGAAGAAGGAAAAGTGACTCGGGGTAAAATGGACAGCTTCGGATGAGCGATGACTCGGAGAGTGGGTCATGAGGCTCGAACTTGGCGATTTGGAAATTTCATTACATTTCATCGCGAGACCATTTTGCCCCGTGTGTTCACTTCGCCTCGTCTCCTTTATATAGGGTAGAGTGGGGCAAAATGGGACAGCGAGGCAAAACGGGGTAATCGGTA
Organism: Ichneumoninae sp. B BG-2022a; assembly: GCA_030522725.1. NCBI lineage: Eukaryota > Metazoa > Arthropoda > Insecta > Hymenoptera > Ichneumonidae > Ichneumoninae sp. B BG-2022a. Next base: position 3,811 of record JAPYZD010001425.1, read on the forward strand.
AAACTGAACTTTCCAATAATTTTTAGATACCCGCGTTCGACCGTCGATACGTCAGGATTTTCCGCGCCCTTTTGCCCCGCGGTTTGATCCAAAAATTATTAGAAAATGTTGTTTCACCAGATTGCCCCGTTTCGCCCCGCTGCCCCATTTTGCCCCGCTCTACCCAACCCATGTGTATATATATATATGGACATACAAGTCGACGTAAAGTCTCGCGGAGATCGTTTGTCGATCTCCGCTTTTATGTGTTTTATGTGCGATTCAATCAATTGCGTCTTATCGCCCCGACCGGCAGATAAACTCTTTAATTTTATTGACGAATAGAGGGGGGAAGGGCGTTCGGCAAAGGGAGGGGGAAGCCCCCTAGCTCTCTATCGGAAAGTGCAGCTAATAAAAATAAGAGCTTCCACGGAGTAAAGGCGGGAATGGCAGGCAATGAAATTATAACGCTGCCACCGGGGGCGACAACGCGTGTTCCTTCTCGCCCACCCTATCGTGCCTCGCCCGTACACACCGATGAACTCTTCTCTCTGGTATCGTTCTCTCTCCTTCATTCCTCTCTCTCGCCCGGACAAGACAAACTTTTTTACTCTCTCGGCCTTTACCGAACGAATCATCCTCCTTGCAGCCTCTCTCCCGTTAACTTCCCGCGTTACGCTTCTCTCATCGCTCCGAGGTACGCGCTATATACATACATACATCTTCTGTACATACAGATACCTTTTCTCCGTTGAACGAGGAAGCTGGTGGAGCTTCTCTTGTTCCTCATCGCAAATCCGTGAGAAAAGGGCATCGGCAACGCCCGTCTCATAGTGTATACTAGACGGTGCCCCCCTTTTGCCACAAATTGGTATACATCAACGCGCTGCACCGTTACGAAATTCAGATCGACGAGAAAAAAAAAAAGAAAAACCAGAATCTCTCGAACTCACTCTATTCTTATCGGGCGACGGAGGTTCAACGTTCTCCGGAACAGCGAATATTTATCTTCCCTTTTTTTTCTCTCCTTTTTTTTCTTTATTTAGTTTTTTTCGTTATATGTTTTTTTTTAATTATCTCTCGCTTTCTCATCGGTCGTCCGGCGGTCGGTCGCTCCGCTCTCTTTATCTCGCCGGTCGCGGCCCCCGCTCGCGCCCTCCTCATCGGGCGCGCACTCGGGCGAGCTTCATCGTTATTCGAATCGTGGATAAAACCGAGTAAGTTTCGTCGTTTGGCCGCTCGCCGCCGGACACCGACGACGCACGTGAGGCAGGGCCGCGGAGAGAGACGCGCTTTCCAGGGAGATTCGCCTCTCTCGCTCTCTCACCGCGAGAGCTGCTCCCGCGGATGCTGCCGCTGCTCCCTGCATCCATGCAACCCAAGTCCGGGGCCCTTCGAACTGGATATCTTTTTCGGTACATTCGTGTTTATAAATCTGGGCGTGGAATGCAGACTCGGATTCGTTGTGTAGACGTCCGTATACCTGTGCGTTTAATACACTCGCCCATACGGACAAACACACACACACACACATGCACATACACACATGCACACATGTGGTTTTGTAGAAGTGTGCGTCGCGCCTTCGCCGAGAGATGACAGTATAAAACGCTCCGGGCCTCTCGCGCTCGAATCCGCTCGCCTGTGTCTGTGCGTACGGCGAGAGTGCGTGCGCGCATGCGTGCGGAGGGCTAATGAGTGCGGACGTGCGTGAGCGCACACTAGCGAATTCGTCCAGGATCCAGGAGCGAAGAAGTCTCGAGAGCGGGGAAGGAGTTCGGGCATGCATGCCGTCCGGTACACATATATGTATATATGTATATATATATTTATATATTTATGTATTTATTTATATATATGTATATATATGTATATATATATAAGAGAGGAGACGCGAATGCCCGCACGCATCCAGCGGACTGTTCGATGGCGAAGCGCGCGCTCTGCATCTCTCCCGATGCTGTTGCAAGAAGATGACTCGAGTCGGGCCGCGGCGGTGCGTGGGCGCTCGCACAAGCCGCTCTCGCGCCCAGACTCTCGGGCTGGCGCGTAATTGCGTGCTCGAATATGTTGAAGGGAAACCGAGAGAATGAGAGAACGAGACGGGGCGGGGGGGGGGAGGGAGGGGGTTTGGAGGGACGGGCATGTGTGTTCGCCGTTCATTTTTATATGAGCAATAGTGTATATATTTATGCGAGGCGAAACAGGCAATGACACTCGGCTCGGTCTCTCATGCATGATTCATTGAAGAGTATAGACGAGAAAACGGAGAAAGGAGGAGGCGCGCGCGCGCGCGCCAGAGACTATGAGCGAGAGGAATAAAGGACGAAGATCGAGTGGTCCCACGAGCGCTGGGTCGAGCGAGAAACCCCTCGCCCCCTCCTCACCGGGAAGTATCCATGAATTACCGAATTCATTGAATTCCTCGAGGACTGAACGAGCGGCATATTTCACGAGATATTCTATCTCGAGAGGGACCCTGTTTCGTGGTACCCGCGAACACAATGTGCACCGTCAAGATTCTATGGATCCGCTTGGGAATAATACCTTTCCCGAAAGAGCTCGCGAATAAGAAGGATTTTTACGATAAAAGACATTTTTCCGTACGGGGAGAGAAGCCGGCCCCGCAGATGGATCGATGTCAGCAGCCTTCTGCCGGGAGCACCGACGAGGAATAATAAATTCGACGGATGCACCGATCCTTTAAACCGCTGACGAAATTCTGCAGTCATTCCCGTCTCTCGTGGGCTACGGAGTACCATTGTGCTCTCACAATGTACCGTTCGGTCGTACAAACTTTCATTATAAAAGAAGAAAAAAAGATATCTTATACAGCGCAAGAAAGCAACTAACGTTCGCAATATTGTTCGATTAAAAATGGCTTGACAATATTGTTCGATTAAAGATGCATTCATCAATCAACACGCTAACATTTTTAGATGCCCTGAAATATCAGCGTACAGTTTCGCGGTCTATCGACCCTAAACCTTCGTTTCATAGTTGCGATTCATACCGGATCGGAGTTCCGATATTTCGTTACATTATACTGTGTAAAATCTGATTTTTGTTGCAAGCCTATTCAACATATAACATTGTTCGATTAAAAACAGCTTACTATCAAGATGCATTCTTACTTATCAAGACGCTACCATTTTCAGATGCCCCAAAACATCAGCGTACAGTTCTGCAGTCTTTCGACCCAAAACCTTCCCTCCACATTAGCAATTCATACCGAATCGGAGTTCCGAGACTTCGTTACATTGTACTCCGTAAGACTTGATTTTTGTTGCAAGCCTACAGTATTGCGGTCGCGACTCTTACGCGTCGTTTTCCGAATCCTCCCGGAGTCTGCCTCCGCGTAGGACGGGAGAATGTCACGGGAGACGAGGAGGAGAGACCACGCGAAAAGGCCTCGCGATCTTAGCAGTACTCCGCCAGTTGTCCTGTTCGCTGTGCGAACCCTTTTCTTTGTATCTTCGGCTCATTCTCCCGCACGCACACACGCCCGTGCGCACGCATACGGGCGCGCATGCGCGTTCGTGGCTCATGTGCCTCCCGCATTTGTCGGAACGCGCCGCCGCGTGCCCGCCGGAGAGAACCACGGGAACCCGAACGGTGGGACCGTATCGGAGGGTCATTAGCGAGAGGGCGAGCGCGCCGGCCGCCTCGCGGGGGCCCCCCCGAAGTCGAGATAAAAACCGGGGACGAACCACCCTCTACTTTGGTCCCCGATGGCACTCTCTCGGTGCACCGCTCCCCTGGTGCCCTCCCTCCCCCTTCCCCCCCCTCCGAGGGTTCGTTCGCGACGCACCGAAGAATGGTCACTATGCGAAGGTCGCCCGATTATGAGGAGATATGCGCTTTCGTAGAAGCTATTCACCCTCTCGGCGATCGTTCGGGCACCGGTTTTTTTTTTTCTTTTAATTTTTTTTACTTCTTTCCATCTCCGGTTTTCTCTCTTCTGCTATACGCGTATAAGCTGATTCACGCAGAAAATTGGCTTTCTCTTTAACTCGCCGCAAAGAGACGGCGACGAGGACGTGACGTTTTTTGGTAAATGGTCCGCGGGGTGGGGGAGGGGGGAGATATAGCAGCGCTCTTTGGTATGCCGTGGTAAGATTCGGCCCGATCGGACCGGGCACAAAAGGCACGGTGGCTCCTTCCCCGAAATCATTTATCGATCTTTGAGCGACGATCATTCATTGTATTTCGCCAGCGGAGGTGGGGAGGGTAATTTCGTAATTACGACCGGGAACGAGGTCGACGCACCAGTCATTGACCGTCCGTCTTCGATCGTTGCGGGACGGAGGATGTATCGTTTAGTCCGCGGTGCCGCTTCGATTCGCGCTGCCTCGATCGAACTACTCAGGGAGGATCGTCATGCTCATCCGGAGATGTGATATATTACGCGCAGATGATTAATCACGGGAGACCGGGCGAGAAACGCTTCTGAATCGATTAATGAGCAAGCTTCGGTGAAAAATCGGTGTCGCGCCGAGAGCCGATTCGACGCTAAAGGAATGTTATTGATTTTTTTCTTCTCTCTTTTTTTTACCTCTTTACGAATTGAAGGAGGTTCGTAAATTCGGTGGACAAGGGAGAACTTCGGAGAATTATTTTTTTCTTTTTTGCTCTCGGAGAGACCACACACGAGCGGAGTCCTATATCGTTGCAAAGTGTATTCTTGCCCACTGAGGGGACAAAAATTAATTAATTAATTAATTAATTAATTTTTATAATTTTGTGCTATGCGCAGTGAACAGTTGTTTGATCAAAGTGATTCGTTCACGATAAACGAGTTTCTTCCTGCAGTCGAGAAAAAAAAAATCTCGTCGAGCATTCCTACCGATCGAACGAATTAATTTCTGAAGCCGAGCGTGTCACTCGTAAGCAAAGGTGGAGGGACGCGATAAACGCGACCCTCCGCCACTTGTCACTCCCACCGGACCGAATGATTTGTCACTTCTCGAGCGAGCAGCGGCCGGCACGTAGACGCAGGCAGCCTCGGTCGGGGCGGTAACTTTTCGATGTATCGGTTATTTCTCGCCGAGCTATCCAAAGCTCTCTCGGAGGATCCAGACGAGGAGGAGCCGACGATAGAGCTTGGCGAACCCCGGAGAGAGGAACAATGTGTAGCGAAGAGTTTGATTACCATCCGGTCCAACACGTGTCGATTCCTTGTTCGACACGCTTCTATAGCCTGCTCCCTGTTTTCGTCGGTTTTTATTTTTTATTTTTTTCCTCCGGTCCGGCAGCAGATTCGCTCGTTTTATATACCAATTTTTTGTCGGACTCGGAAAGAATCGTAAAGGAGCGTGTGGCGCGGCCGCGGAGAGAGATCATTGGAATTGGCGGCATAAGCACCGAAGTAGTTGGACGCCTCAAATATTTTTCAGGCAATATTTTACTGTTATAATCCAAGCCCGAGAGAATTTTTATTTTTATTAAATTCTTTATTTTATTCATTTTTCACGTTTCTTCGGCGTGCCCGCGTGTGCGCGATGCGGTTCCTGTCGAAAGAGACTCTGTTATGAAAAAAAAAATCATGACGGCATATCGAAAGATAATTTATGGACGACTATTATAGCTTACGCGGCGCGCTTTTTTTTTTTTTATCTATTCCCGTCCGACGTCCGAATAAAAGGGAATCATTGACGAAGGATGAATATGAAAAAAAAGAGAAATTCTGACGATCGTGCCTGTCTCTGCTCGGAGAGAAGGATCTGGCAAAATTAATCAATTCTTCTGAGAAAAATTACAACACATTCCTAGAACACGACTTGAAAGATATTTTTGAAAAGCGGACAATTTTTTAGAAAAAAAACAAACATGTTTTTTTCTAAAATTCAGTTAAGCGATTGTATGTCAATAAAAAAATTGATTTTTACAAATGTAGGATTTATTTCGAAGATATAAATTGCCGTCGATTAAACATGCCATTCAAACCTTTATCAACCGATTCACATCCATGTCTCGGAATTTGACAGAGCAAACGAATAAAATAAAAGTATAAACCGATGGTAAAATAATACACAGTCTAAAGAATTCGCGATATCCTCTCGTGTCTAAACAGTCCGACTCGATCGGGTCTCCCAAGCGGTGAGAAACTTCGCGAAAAGGGCTCTGGGTGTTTCTACGTGAAAACGACATGCCGACGCGACTTAAAAATTATATTAAAAAATGGATACAATAAAAAAAATACATTTTTTTAAACATCCAGTTAGGCGATAATATCTCCATTTAAAAAAGTATCTTTACAAATGACTAATTTGTAAAGATACTTTTTTCACTTATTAAACATACCAATCAAAGCCTTTATCAACCGATTCACGTCCATGCCTCAGCATTTGACAGAGTAAACGTGTTAAAAAACGTACAAAACGACCGTAAAATAATGAACCGTCCAAAGAATTCGCGTGTCGGCTTGCCGGGACGAGAAATCCTCTCGCGTCTCGGGGAACAGTCCGACTCGATCAGCCACGATTCTAGGATTATATTCCCGGACGCCGTCGACGTTGGGGCTCGGGTCTCCCGAGCGGTGAAGAACCTCGCGGAACAGGGCTCCGGGTGTTTCTAGGTGGAAACGACGTGCCGACACGACGTGGACGACGACGGGGACGCGAGGAGTAAGAAACGCGAAGAACCGGAGGTATTACCGGAGGGACGGGGAGGAAGAGGAGCGGCTCATCGGCGCAGAAGCGCGAGTGGCGAAGGTGACGCGCCGGGCGAAGATATTCTCCTCTCCCGACCGCGAGAGCCTCGCCGGTCTCGTCAAGTCGGGATTGCTGGAAGTGTATACCTGCCAGGAGCGGGCAGTCTTCCCAAGTCTTTCCGGACGCCCCGAGACACGGGCATTTCAACTATGTAACTCGTAGGACGGGACAGGCGTTACAACCGAGCGTCGAAGTTCCACGGCCGGAGCTCAAGAGCATCGATATCCCGACTGGGACGACGCGTTCCTGGAAAAATCGACTGGCGATCGCCTCGTGGGTCACCTTAATGCGACATTTTTTTTCTCATTTTTTATATCGTGATCTATGGCAGTGCAATAAAAGCCGGACGGTCGACGCGCAGCGCCTTACGAAATCAAAAGACGGAGTGGACTGTCGAGGTCCGGAGGCTGCGAGGTTCGCCCTCGCTCTCGAAGAAGACGGAGGAGATGCCTAGGCGATCTCAGCGGCTCTCCGGAGAGCGCGCGAGCCATTATGAAGGCATGTCCTTTAGGAACCCCGCTGTGTCGCGCCGCGGAATGCCTCAGCTATTATAAATATCTTCACCGAAAGGCTTGAGGCGTGGGACCGGCGGAGGAGCTCACCGAGCGAGCGAAAGAGAACGCGACTGCGGCTCTCCGGACCGCCGAACGGAGAGGGCGAATCCCTTGGCCTCTTCTCTCCTATGGTTGTTCGAGCTCTCCTATAACCCCGTACCCGCGCCGTACTCCGCCGCGGTCCTGCACAACATCACCGAAGAGAACGGCCAGTCCCCACTCTCTATCTCCTCTCATTCTCGCTCATCTCTCGCCGGACCCGCTCGTTCAATCGTCCCTCCGCCACGTCTGTTATTCTCTTCCTCGTTCATTCTCCATTCGGTCGTTAGGCTCATTCGCCTTCGCGGACTGGTATAACGACACGCTTCAGCGATCCCGCAATATCGCTCAACTTAATTTGCCACGTTTTTTTCTTCCTCTCTTTTTCCTCCATCTTTTTTTATCCCCCTTTTTTTCCACCCCAACCGAACTGAGCTATCTCCTCTCACTCGAGCGAGCCGAGATACAGATTCTGAAAGTAAGAATCTGCGAAATTGAGGATCTCCTCCGAGGCTTCTCCTTTTCATCCTCATAAATTGTTTTTTAATTTTTTAGTTTTTTTTAGTTTCTTTTGCCTCTTTCACCCAACTCCGCGGATGTCTCGTTCGAGATCGTCGTCGATCTCTATCTAGGCGGGGTGCCCCGTTGCAGTGTTTCCTCCCGTGCTCCTCCTCTCCCTCCGGCTGCTTCGACTGTGAAACGTCGAAGCCGGAGGCAAGAAAAGACTCCCTGGAGAACGCTCGAAGAAAAATAGATATCGAGGTACCGTCTCGCCCCCCCTCACCCGGGGTGCGGGGACCCACCACGCGTGAGCCTCCGCGACGGCAAAAAGACGAAGGGTGGCTGTGTGTATGTATATGTATGTATATATGTATATACCGGGGATGGACGGAGGGCCCCGCGAGGTAAACGAGATAAAGGGAGGGACGATAGATTCCGAAGGGAACAATATGCTGTTCCGGAATTCCATTCGTTTTGTGGTACCGGCTGGATTTCAACGGTCCGACCTCCCATCCCTCCCTGTACGCCAATATAAACTTCCAATCCTCCTTTATTCGCCGGCCAATTTTTCTCGAACCCCTCACACGAGGCGAGCGCCTCCTCCGATCTCCCCGCTGGAGCGTGCGCGCATGCGCGCTCGCGAGTCTATTAATTCATTGATTTATTTCCCTTATTGGGTACTTTCGTTCGGGCTATCGTACGTCGATCGTACCGTCCGTCGATGACACTTAAATTTTTTATTGAACACTTTGGCTAACAGGTGCCGAGACAGCTACCGATAGAAAGGTGTGCACGCTTGCCGATTTATGGCCAAGCTCGCTCATAAAGAGCTCCGACATCTCTGCGCGCTAAATTGATTTTTTTTTTTTTTTTCGGGTACTCGTTAGATTCGCGCGGATAGGAATGAGACGAAATGGATGAAGGCGGATCGGCCGGCTGTCAGGGGAATTACAATATTGACGTTAGATCGGTTATCGTTGGAGTTTGACAAATGGCTGCTTTCGACGATATACATATACATATATATAAATCTGTATATATATATAAAATTTCAGACCCGGGCAGTGACGATGATCGTGCACACCGGGAACGAACGTCCGGCCGATACAAATCGGCGGGCGCGATACGAATTTCTCCTCTGGTTCTAAGCCGAGGGAACTAAGCCTCGCGCGAAATAAGAAGAAGAACAAGCGGGGTGAAGGAAGAGAAAGAAGAAAAAAAATAACTAAATAAAACAAAATAAAAACGATGAAACGAAGGAAGGCAGCGGCGTGCCTCGAATTCTTTAGCCTCAACGCGGACTTGGTGTGTCGTTCGCGTCGGCTGTTCACCGTCCGACTCTACTATCCCGCGAGTTTCTCTATACACTCTGCGCGCCCACTTTGTGAGGCGAGCGCACGTTACCGTTGCGCTCTTGCTCTTATGCTTCTGGTCTTCGAACTCGCTCGAGATATATGTGTATACATTTTTTTTTACGCTGCGTATATGTATGTGTATGTGTATATATATATATGTACGGTAGTTGCGTTGGTGCTTAGGTTTCCACCATAGAGATGCGAGATACGATCTCTGAATCTTTCGAAGGCCCGCTCTCGAAACACGCGTAGTTGGATATACGTACATCAATACATATATTATATATAGTATACACGTATGTGTACGGGTAGGCGGGGTTGGCTATCGGGTATCTCTGTAACATCTGTGAGAGAGCTCATACTTTACCACGGATGAATTGACGAATTGGAAGCTCGGTGAAACCATCGGCGGGATCTCTCATTCCTAGATGAACGAGGCTGACCGCCTCGTACTTTTCTCATAGACAGATTATCGTATTATAAATATGCATGAAGCTGCGTCGACTATCCGTGTTTAGGATTTAGTATACACGGACGTTATTATTTTTTTTATTTTTTTTTATGCTCTCCCTCGCCTCTTCAATCATCTCCGCGTAGTCGCGGAGGGGAGAAGGCGTGGGGGAAGGCGAGAGGTACTCGAGTACCGAAGATTGTGGAGCAGTGACCGTACGGAAACTTATGCAAATCGGGATCACTCGCAGCTATCCGAAACTGTTAAAAATCTGGTTCGCTCTCGATGGCTCGTCAATCAAATCGTGCTCGTGTGTGGGTTTCACTTTCGCGCTGTGTTACGATCGTCTCCGGTGCGTGTGTCCATGTAGGTATGGTCGGGTGGAAGAAAAAAACTTCGCGGGGTTAATCGGCGCGGGATTGTTAATAGATCATTGTACAAGGATATGTTTCCATTCGGCCGGACACGGTGTTCCAGCGACGGAGCATCGGTAGCCGATCGGGACAGCCGCGGGCGGAATTTGAAACCGAGGCGAGCGATTGACCGATCATGTATAGGTGAAAGATAGAAATTTGCCGTGTAAAAAAAAATCTGCTGTGCCATTGGCTCGCGGTAGATCCGTTGTGCGCATCCATCGGATATACGCCCATTGGGATTATTAATGGGGACGCGCAATGTACGTTATGAAAAATAATGGTCGTGTCCGACCCCCGCAGAGTGCCTCGCTGAGAAATCTTAATTTGATTTAATTAAATATTCATTTAAGGTGATTCAATATTTAATTAAATTAAATATGCATTTAATTCCGTCAAACATTAATTCAATTAAATATCTATTTAATTTAAGTAAATATTTATTTAATTCGAATAAACACTGTAAATTTAATGTACTGGACCTTGTAATTTACTAACTTTACTTACATTAATTGAGTATTAATGTATTTTGCTTGTTAAATAAAAATACCAGACATTAAAATTACTCATGTTTTGCTTGAAATTTACAAAAATACAAATTTTACTGTAAAATAGCAACACACATGTGTTTGAAATTTCAGAAACAGGATATATAAAAAAAAATGGCAGTGTAAAAAAAATTGTAAATTTAATGTACAATTGTGACAAAAAATTTATATACTTTTTCATTTACATTAAAGTAAATCATTAAAAATTAAATATTCCCAATGTTTTTAATACGCCGAACACTAATTTTTCATCACGATTGTACATTCCATTTAATGTACCAGTTTTTGCATACAAACTTACAGTTCGGTACCTTAAATTTCATACAACATTATTTTTTTACAGTCTACTGTTGATTCATTTTCAAACCACTTTTTTTTTATACTGACTATTTGTTTGCGGATCAACCAAATAATTATTTTTCGGTTCCATTTTTCGGATTTTCGGAAGACGCAGACGATCGAACTGCCTGGAGTCTATCGTGAAGCAGATTGTCTTCCGCACCGTCAAACATTGGCTCCCTCGATCGAAACGCCAGAATCGATCGGGGAATGTCGCGAGGGAACGGTCAGAGGAGACAAAGTTGCGAGGTGAAACCGCGATTTCACAAAGCGTCGGGGAAGGAACGCGTGCAGGAAGAGACTGTACCGGCGACCCGCGCGCTCTCCGGCTGCCGCTTCTCCGCCGAGGACCGAGATCAAGTTTTTCTCGAGTTCCGAAGAGCGAGCATAGTCGCGAGAGGGCAATCGAGGGAGCTCCTCCTCTCTGTCGACGAGACGGAGATGCACCGGTGGAGTTACCCGGAGGAGCTCGAATCCGACTTGACTTCCTGGCACGCGGTTCGTCTCGTCGCGTTCGTTTCTCCTTCTACGATTCTTCTTTTCCCTACACGCGCACCCCTCCGATCTCTCGGCTCGGACCGTTTCTCCTCTCGTCCTTCGCTCGGCATCCTCCCGATCTCCTTTCAGGCCCTCGAGTCATCGGGCTCGCCGTACCAAACTTGCAGCTTCATCGGGCGGAAGATAGAGGGGGAATCGCCAGCGCGCGCACAGTCGCGTTATTATACTTTCTGTCATTGCCTTTAATTACACCGGGTGGGGAGTTTATTGTTATGCAACCGGCGGAGCGCATACCGCTGCTATATATCTTTCTCGTTCGTTCGCCTTTCTCTGAACTCTGTCATTGGTTTTAATTGTCGTATAGATGAAGGGAAGGAGAGAGAGAGGAAGAGCCTTCATATTTCTCGACGTTCCTCCTCATCGTTTCATCTTGCGCAATGCAAATCCCCCTCGCGGGGACGACACGTCCGCGGGATAAAGGAGATTACGAAATCTTTTTTTTTAGAATCGAGGGACGGATGAGAAAAGTGCTTTATTGCGATTATTAGCTAAATTATGATGGCGGTATTATTATTTTTTTACTTCTTTTTAAAAAGTAAATCGTGAGTTCTGTTTCGCGTGCCAAAAAGACTTTAACTTTGGAGTTGAAAGGGGGCCAAACGATGCAGGTAAAAAAGGGTAAAAGAGGCAACCGGAAAAGAGTGCTCCAAAAAGCTTCTCTCTTCGGATTTTCGGGTGCGATATCGAGCAAGGAGTGAAATGATAAAGATGCGTTGAAGGTTTCCAAACTAATGATCTATCCAAAATCGATCTGAACATTGGTACCGTCACATGGGACCAGTATTGTGCCCAGCGTGGGCCAATGTTCGCCCAACGTCGGCCAGCACCGGTCCCGTGCACAGCAAAAAAAGTTTGCACTTTTTGCAACAATTTATTGTCTACAAACGTCCACAATCTTTTACCTGTTAATTTTCCGATCGCACCATCCAGCTCTGGTTTTACAAGCAAAAGTACAAACGAAAATTGTCAATAACACGGGAAATAAACGGACAAATTTGTATGTTCAAACCCGAACAAAAAAGTTTGTCACTCATTTGACAAAATTATTGTCACGAAACTTCGTATTCTGATTTTATGAAATTATTTTTTACCGTGTAATTCCCACCAGGGTAATTATAAAAAAAGAATCAAAAATTATTACCACCATTTTTTTGTTTTAATTATCGAACGAGAAGTGTATACAGAATACCCCTTTCCCTTCTGTCTTTCGGAAGTTATTTTCCTCTCGTCCTTTTCGTCCGCCCATAACGGTCGCCCTCTCTCTCACCGGTATCGTGAATTAGTACATACACACACGCGTACTCGAATTCTCGCGTGCAATAGTAGTCGAGGGTGTTTGCAATTCGGTCGATGATGGCAGTCGTAAAACTGCTTCGAGGTGCAGTTCTGGCCGTCTGGCATTTTCCTTCTCACCTCGGTATTTCTTTATTTCCTCTCATCCCCCCAGCCACCTTTCGTTATTTCGTGTGATCACGCCGACCACGCCCGGAGGTGCGAACCACCCAAACTCTAATCGATATTAGCCCCGAGTCCCCGCTTCCACCGTCCGTCCGGCACGTTTCTCTCTCGCTCCTCCTTCATCGTCGACGAACAGAGTCATTAAAAACGAGAGTGTGCCGCCCGAGCTGGCACCTCTCACCGCTCGGCCGGCAAATAAAATTGTCAGCTCGCGCCCAAATGGATCACACAGAGGAGCGAGACAAGAATAAGTGGGAAAGGGAGGAGATACGACGATTACACACCGATGGAACGGAGGAGAAAGTTCGTTTCACCGTGTGCTCCGAGAGATCTCGAAAGGGGTATAATAATAACGAAGTTGCAACAAAAAGTTGCAAAGAAGCGCTTCGAGTAATGTCTGTGTCCGCGTTTCGAAGAACAACGCTATATATACGGTCCGACACACACACACACACACACACACATGCGTACATATGTGCATGCGCGCCCGAGGAACACGTGTATCGTGGTACACAGCTATACATTAACCCTCGCTAAAGAGACCTTGAGGAGGACCGAGTGCCGCGAGAACTCTCCCGGCTCTTTATATATACATATATATATGTATATATGTATATAGGGTATGTGGAGGAAGGAGGCTAAGTAAAAGAGGCCCGAGCATGCTAGATCAGTTATAGAGTGTAAGTACACCGCATACGACGAGCGGATGATATATCGACGCCGGATGTATTACGATCCTGAATTTGCATGCGATTTACATGGTCCCGATGCCTCGGCGCTCTCCCCCGCCTCCCGGGCTGCCGCTGCTGCTGCACACGACGAACCACTTATTATAATATCTATCTCTGTACAAAGCACACACGTGTGTGTTTCTGTTTGCGGACAATACACAGAGAGCAACGGGTTTAACGTGACGGAGTGAGCAGGTCGAGAGCACTCTCGAGTTCGTCAAACTTTCACCGTACGTAACGGCGGCTCAGCCGCGAGAGCAATTACCCTGCTCTCGAGGAGCCCTCGCGACCTTTGCCGATATGCCTTTGAAAACGATCGCGCGAGGAGATGATTTTGCCACGATTCTCAACGTCCCATCGACGTCTCATTAAGCCCATCGACATGTTACATTAATTATTTCCGTAATTTATCATTTTATCAAGAGACGATATGATGTGGATGACTTACCTTGGTCGACGCCGTGCTGGACCTTCCGGTACCGACGGTAACCGCGTATATCTCGACCTCGTACCAATCGACACCTGCCTCCCTGTCGAGCGGTCCCGCGGTCATCAGTACCCCGCTCTTCGTGTCAACGTCGAAGAGTCTGTCGACCTGAGACCCGACGCTCGTCGCGGTCACGTTTGTCACGTAATACTCGATCTCCGGTACCGAGCCCGTACCGGCCCCGACACTACCGCCGTTGCCGCCGGTCCCGCTGCGTCTCGATCGAGCACCGACTCTCATTATGCTCGCACCTGCAGCCTCGTTCTCGTACACGCTCCCCTCGAGCTGACCCTGATGCTCCCACACCGGTCTCTCCTCGTCGTCCTCACCGGGCACAATGAGAGTGAGATAAGTCTCCGACGATCTCCTCTCGGCCTGAACGGCCTCGTCGGTCGCCCTCGCTCCTATCTGGTATCTCGAGGATCGCTCGAGTATCTTCGTGCTTTTCGGCAATCTCATCGTCAGCACACCGGTGCTGCGGTGAACGCGAAACATGTCCGAATAGTCGAGGCCCGATCGCAGGAGCTCGTAGGTGACCTGACCGTTGGTGCTGGAATCGAGATCGCGAGCCAGTAATTGCGTAACGGCGATCTCCTTGCCCAGTTGGCGATTCAGCAGAGCCCTCGGTAGCAGAACAGCGGCGGACATGCTGACGAATATCGGAGCGTTGTCGTTGAGATCGTTCACTATGACGACCACGACCTTCTCCGCGGACAGTCGGGCGGAGGGTGGTTGAGCCCGGTCGGTGGCGACCACGACCAGTTTGAAGGTATCGACCTCCTCCCTGTCGATCGGCAGCAGCGTGTAGATCACGCCTGTCGATGGATTTATACCGAAGTGCCTCCGCTGATCCTCGGGATCCTGGCTGGCGATCGCGTAGGTCACCGCGCCGTTTTCCCCGGAATCCGGATCCTCGGCCGTGACCGTGTGGACCGGCGAGTGCACGGCTATTCCCTCCCTTATCTGCCGGACTATCGCGGTGTTTGGGAAAGCAGGTGGATTGTCGTTGGCGTCTATGACGTCCACTCTGAGAGTCGTCACCGTGCTCAGCTTCGGATGACCACCGTCGCTGCAGGTTACGTTCAGCGTGTAACTCTCCTGCTCCTCGTAATCGAGCGACTTCCTCAGGTACAGAGCACCCGTCAGTGGATCTATGTGAAAAGCGTCCTTGCGATTTCCGGCAGTTATGGCGAACGCTAGATCACTGTTGGCTCCTAGATCGTCGTCCGTGGCGCGGAATCTGAGGAGTTCAGTGTTTATGGCTGTGGTCTCGAGAACGGATATTCTGCTGGACTCGTTGTCGACGAAGACCGGCGAATTGTCGTTCTCGTCGAGTACCTCGACGTTGACGGTGACGCTCGACGAGAGACGCGTCTCGAGGCCGGCGTCGTGAGCCACGACGGTGAGCACGTAATTGTCGAGGTTCTCCCTGTCGAGGTCGCGGGCGAGACTAATCTGACCGGTGGCCTCGTCGATCATGAAGTGTCCTTGCTGATTGCCTTCGTCCAGCGAGTAAAAGACATCGCCGTTGAGCCCCTCGTCGGCGTCGCTCGTGTAGACCCTCAGCAACTGGGTACCGGTAGCTGCGCCCTCGCTCACTTGCACTCTGTAAGGAAGACGCTGAAACTGCGGTGTATTGTCGTTAACGTCCGTCACGTATATCGTGATCTTGACTTTGTCACGGAGACGATTGACACCGTTGTCGGTCACGGTGGCCTCGAGTGTCACGTAA
This sequence comes from Ichneumoninae sp. B BG-2022a, assembly GCA_030522725.1. NCBI lineage: Eukaryota > Metazoa > Arthropoda > Insecta > Hymenoptera > Ichneumonidae > Ichneumoninae sp. B BG-2022a. The sequence goes on from JAPYZD010001425.1 coordinate 19,669, forward strand.
CCGGCGCCGGTGTTCTCGACGAGCTCCTCTCGGTCGTAGACGTGAAGGGACTTGATGAAACCGTTTCGCGGATCGACGACGAAATCCTGTTGGGTCGACGGCAGGGAGAATGTGAGATCGGCGTTTCTACCGACGTCCCGATCGGTAGCGAGAAGCTTGCCGACGAAAGTGTCGGGTGGCTCGTTCTCTCTTATGTGAAAGGTGAAACTCGAATTGGTGAATTGCGGAGCGTTGTCGTTCTCGTCGATAATGTGAACGACGACCGGAACAACGGAGCTTCTTCTCGGCTCTCCCTGATCGCTCGCCGTTACCTCGAGAGCGTAGTAATCCTGTTCCTCCCGATCGAGCACGTGTTTAACGTAGAGCTGACCATCGGGAAATATTCCGAAGCGATCTTCCGCGTTGCCGTCGGTCACGCTGTAAAGAACCCGTCCGTTCGCTCCGAGATCGGTGTCGGTCGCTCGGAGAGCGAAGAAACGCTCGTTCACCGGTGTCGATTCTGGCAGGGAACTCTCGTAACTCGTTAGCTTGAACACCGGAGTGTGATCATTCACGTCCTCTATCGTGACTCTTACGAGATGCTGCGCGGATAACGGCTGATTTCCGGAATCCACCGCTGTGACCTCGAGATGCAGAACCGTACCGGGCGGCGCGCGAATCGGTTTGTCCAGATAGATTATCCCCGAATTCTCGGCGACGCGAAATTGCTCGCCGGGATTGTGGGTGAGTGAGTAAGTTATTCTCGCGTTGGCGCCGACGTCGCGATCTCTGGCCCTCGCGAGGCAGACTTCCTGACCGACCGCCGCATTCTCGCGCAACGACACCTCGTCGCCTCTCTCTCCCTTCGGGAATTTCGGTGAATTGTCGTTTATGTCGATAACCGTAACGTTGACCGATGTCTGCCCGTGAGCGAGACCTGCCCGCGCCGCTACCTGGAGACTGTAGTCAGCCACTTGCTCCCTATCCAGACAACCCGCCGTGCTTATCACACCCGTGGTCTCGTCGATCTTGAAATCTCCTCCGGGATCACCGAGGACGATCGAGTAGGTGACCTTAGCGTTGCCGAATTGAGCGACCCGCACTCCGCCGACCTCCCTTCCATATCCGGCCGGTATCTCGGCGCATTCGCCACGATCCTCGGCTATTCTGAACTCGTAACCGTTGTAGGCGTCGAATTGGAGATGCTCCAGATCCTCCTCCCGAAGTACTTCGACGAGTGCATTTTTACTGGCGACCTTGTCACCCGTGTCTCTCGCCGATATAGTTAACTCGTAGAGAGTCTTCTGCGCCGATCTCAACGATCCCCGCAGTGACAATTCTCCGGTTCTCTCGTCGACGGCAAAGAGGCCCTCGCCACCGGATTCCAAAGTGTATCTGACCTGAGCGTTTTCCCGTGCATCGGCGTCGCTGGCTGTTACACGACCGATCCAGCTACCGGGCTCCGTGTCCTCCGGTATGGGCATGAGATATCTGCTGGGATAGAAAACCGGTGCATTGTCGTTGACGTCCTCGAGGCTGAGGACCACGGTGGCCGTGGACGACTGGGGCGGAGTTCCCTGATCCTTAGCTATCACGAGGACCCGGTACTCGGCTATGGTCTCGCGATCGAGCGATATCTTTGTCGTCAATTGTCCGGTGAGGGCGTCGAGGGCGAAAGTCTTCGGGTAGTCCCGCAGTACGCTCGGATGAAAGGTGTAAGCGACGCTACCGTTGGTCCCCTGATCGTTATCGACCGCGGTCAGAGCGGCCACGAGGCTGTGGGCCGGTGTATTCTCCGAGAGGGTCACCCGAAGATCGGTCTGGGCGAATTTCGGTGCCTCGTCGTTCTCGTCGAGAACCGTGACTCTCAGATGGGTCGACGCGTACTTGGGATTCGGACCGCCGTCTTTGGCGATGACGCGCAGTTCCACGCTACCCTGAATCTCCCTGTCGAGTTTCGCTATCGTCGTCACGAGGCCGGTGTCCTGATCGATCTCGAACCACGACTGTTCGTTGCCGGAGTCGAAGTCGTAATAGATCCGGGCGTTGAGGCCCGAATCGGCGTCGGTCGCCGATATGCTCGCGACGAAGCTGCCGATCGGCGCCAGCTCCGACAGCACCGACGAGTACTCGCTCTGCTGAAAAACCGGCTCGTGATCGTTAACGTCGTTGACGTGAATAACGAGATAAGCGGTCGCCGATCTCGGCGGTGTGCCCTTGTCGGTCGCCACTATGGTCAGATTGTACATCGGTATCTCCTCCCGATCGAGACGTCCGTTTACCTTGACGATGTCGAGACTCTGGGTATTGTCGAGCCTGAAATGACCGAGCTCGTTTCCCGAACGAATTTCCACGCTGGTCTCGCCGTTCAGACCCTCGTCGTTGTCTATGACGGAGACGGCCGCGACTATGTAATCCTTGGCGGCGTTCTCGTCCACGGTCGCATAACCGACCATCGCCGGAAAATAATTGAATTTTATTTCGGGATCGTGATCGTTCGCGTCGAGTAGATTGACGGTGACGTAGGTCCGTCCGTCCTGCCTTGGCGAGCCGTGATCCCTCGCGAAGACCGTGATAACGCAACTCTTTGGGCACGATCCACCGGGCCTCGCGATGGTGCAGCTCTGCTGCGGACAGTCTAGCTGCTCGGCGGTCCTGAGGGTTCCCGTTTCCGGATCTATCGTGAACTGCACCTCGCTATCGGGCAGGTAATAAGTTAGCCTCGAATTGTCCTCGATGTCCTTATCGGTGGCGTGGACGGTCAGCACGGTCGTGCCGACCGGTGCGCTCTCGTTGAGCGCAACGACGTAATCGCTCTGCTGGAATACCGGCGGATTGTCGTTGACATCGAGGACGGTGACGTTGACGAGAAGATAACCGAGCCTCGCTGGACGTCCGCGATCCCTCGCGCAAACGTTCAGCGAGTAAAACTCCACCTGCTCCCGATCGAGTTTCCCGGTGGTCTCGAGATGAAGATACGAGGCCTCGCCGCTCGGATTTCCCGTTACGTCGAGACGAAATTTGCCGTCGGTGTTGCCGTCGACGATGAAGTAATCGTCGGCCACGCCGTTCTCCGGAGTGTCCCTGTCCGTCGCGGCGTCGAGCAGGAGCTTCGTGCCCGCGGACGCCGACTCGGAAAAACTCACCGCTATGCTCGCCTCCGGAAACTCGGGATCGTTGTCGTTTATGTCCTGCACGAGAATCCTCACCTCGATCGGGTAAGTCGGCTGGCTCGACAGCACGACCAGATCGAATTTGTCGCTCGGCAGCGACTCCCGGTCGAGGACCTTCGCCGTTCTTATCGTGCCGCTCTTCGGATCGAGGGTGAACTCCCGCGGTGGCTCGTTGAATCGGTACGTGAATTCCGGCTTCACCGGTATCGTGCCGACGAGCGTACCCTCGGGCTCGCCCTCCCTGACCCCGAGTTGAGCCCTCGTATCAACCGCCCTGCTCTGCATAGCCAGTCCCGGCACGCTGCTGCCTCCGCCACCGTTCCCCGACGACGATCCCATGGCGTCCTGATGGCTCGGCAGCATCGCCGATCTTCGCGGCACCATTCTCGCTACCTTCTCGGCCTCGCCTCTCCTACCGCCGACGTCTCCTCCGTCATCGGGATCGAACGAGGATCCATAACGCTGGAACAACGACTCCTCGTTGCCGCGCGATAATGCCGAGGTGCTGGCGCTGCTCGTCTCGTACACAACGAGAACAAGGAGCAGCCCCAATGTCCTTAATCTACTCAACGGCATATCTTCGCGATTGCCAAACTTCACCCTGTCCTCTCCGTCGTCTCTCGTCGAGACTATTTTTCTTCTCTTATCCTCACACTGTCCTCCCGCGCTCCTTCGCCTCTCGGCTCTCTACCTGTCGCACTTCTTCGTCATCGTCAATCGAACTCTCATCTTCGAAGTTTTTCACGCGCGAGGCGCTCGCTATCGGCTTTCGGTCATTTTCGTACGTCAACCGATTCCTCACTTCGCCCCGAGCGCGGACCGGAATGATATATCATTTCCGCGTCGTCCTGTCTCGCGAGGCTGCCGATGGATTCACGTTTGTTACTTCGATCGCAAAGAGAGAAACACGACGAGTCCGATTGTAAACACACGAGGTACGAGAGTGAAATTCTCGGGAAGCTGGCGGTGAGTCTCGCTGGTGGGGCCAGTGACCGGCAACGTGCCGCGCCTCGCCGGGAGACGATTCCTCCTCCTCCGCCTCTTCCCTCCGTTCGCCCCGGCGATCGATCGTGAGATTTCTCGATCAATATCGAATCCAAGCGAACGACACCGTCTCCCTCCTCTCTCGCCGCGGAATCCCCGTTTCAGAGGTGGCGAGTGGCGCGATACGAAAAACAACGTGACGGAGCCGCGGTGCAGGCCCAGCATCAGTTCCGGCGACGATACTCGTCACAGTCGATCGGCTCACCGCGACAGTCCGGTTGTACGGTACATCACGGAATCACTCGACTGAGCTCTCGGGAGTACGTAACTCGAGAGTATTACACGAGAGGCCCGAGCTCGGAGGCATCTTCCTTCCCCCTCGTAATCATCGTCATCATCGTCCTCCCCCCTCCAACCCCTGGGACTTCCGCGTGCCTGGGCCCCTTGTCCTCGCGCCACGGGCCGTCACTCCGCCTCGAGATAACGAACGAACTTTCGATCCCGCGGATGCTTGTCCGTCGAGCGCGAACTCTCCGGGACTCTTCGCCGGGTTCCTCGACACCGATGTCCCCGTCCGGGAGGATGCGCTCTGGCCCCACGACGCTAACTGGAACAGCGCGAGTGTATTGACCCGCGGTGATCGCGGCTCCCGCGCTCTATGCACCAGCACCGGTGCGCACGAACTCGACGGCGATTAGCGGAAAAAAAATGGCAAAAAAAAGATATAAGATAAAAAAAAATGGCAAAAAAGCTCAACCGCACGATCTTTCGCGAAGCACGCTTTCCTCTCGTCTCCGCCGAAGTCGACTCACTCCCGTCCTTACGCCCCGGTCGTCCTCGTACCGCGGACACACGCGAAGAACACAGCGGGGATGTAACGACCGATATATCGGGGACTCGAGGGGCTGACGCTCGCGAGGAGAAGCCGAGGAAGAACCGCACGTATACACACACGCGCGCTGACACACACCAACGCGCGTACACAGAGGCGTGTGCGAGAGATGAGGATGAAGGAGCGAACACAGGTGGAACACGAGGGCTCCGCTGCCCGCGCGTACATATATCGGCTGTGTAACGCGAAGGACTCTCTCCTTCTCGGGCGGTCACCCGGTTGTACTACGACGCACTGGCCCCGCACCGGAGGGTATCGTGTATCGAGGGTGTTTCCTGTGCGCGGCGAACCAACGTCATTTCATGTCGCCCTCGCGAACTCGGAATCTCGTGTCACCGCTCCGGATGGAAAGAAAATCGAACGTCGACTCTCCAACTCCGCAGGACAATCGCGATATCATCGTTCGATCGATCGAACTTTGTGTTACATGCAAGCTCTCACGCGTCTGCTCGCCTTCATCACAAACTCTCGGTCACTCCGGCGAAGGATCGAAAAGAACAAAAAATCGGTATTCAAAAATAAACAAAACAAACGATCGAGCCGCGAAAACGTATCTCGAGCCGATCTATCGATCGCGATCACACTCACTATGCGATACTTATTTATTATTATAATTTTTTAAAATAAACAACAACAACAACAACGAAACGTGGAGTTATCTCTCAGGTTTTAGTTTAAAGAGCGATCGGGTGAAACGCGCAAGTTGATCGAACAGTCTTTACCCGAAGACTGACCCGACTCGACTGAACCGGTGAGTCCCCGTGAGGCCCACACCGCTGCCGCTCGATCGAACACTCTCAGCGGCGCGCACACCAAGTCGCCGGAGCATTCTTCGGGCCTGGCTGACGCCGTCCCTCTCCGATCCATCGGGCCCAACGGG
>JAPYZD010001426.1:0-22896 GCA_030522725.1 Ichneumoninae sp. B BG-2022a
TTTTCTGTGCTAATGCACCCCCGTTCTATTTCTTAATAGCGGTCGGCGAAGGATTTCGTTGATGCAGGAGGATGTTACAAATGACCCCACTACCCGTTATAATTGACCCCACCGCGGCCCAAAATCTTACCCAAATTTGTCTGAGTTTAAAGGGGCGGTGTTCGCAATTCTGTGCATATTTCTGATTGAAATTTTTTAACTATATACCTAAGACTAGGTTAATGGTACACCACTGGATGCCGAAGCGTAGACTCTCGGGTTTGTTGGTAAAAAAATTAAAAAGAATTTTTGTTACTTTTGTCCCCGGTCTCCCTATTTTGTTATTTAAGTGTCGCTAACCCGAGTAGAAATTTTCGAGCGTCACATCGGGCCCTGATAGGATCCTAATAAGATCCTTATCCTTATCGGGCCCTGTCAGGGCCCGATTTAACGGTCGAAAATTTCTACTCGACAAAGAAGTATCCGACATTGCGCTGCTTTTGGCATTTGGCGTCACGGCCTAGCACCGTGAGGTTTCAAATGTCATCTCGCAGAGCTTCAACCTCCCGAGCACCAAGAAAGTTCAAGGATCAGCCTCGCGACTCGCGACCATACGTTACACAATCGCAGCCAAGTCGATCTCAAGTTGCGCCTGCGGACGGTCGTTTCAAATTTTCGCGCATCCTGTCATTCGTCTTCGGGCGGGTAAAATAAGAAGATCATTTAAAAGATCGAAAGAATGAGGGAGGGCACGAGTTGTACGGCATTTCTCGCGAGTCAAGGCCGTTAAGGTCGAGGGATCCCGCAAGGGCCATAAATGCCCGAAGCCATCGAGAGGAGACTCTCCGCACCGGCAACCCGCGAAAGTCTGTATATCCGAGAGAGCCGCAGTCAGCAGGTCGACAGAGCGCACCAACGGAGATAAGACTCCGAGATCTTCGCGGCTAATAGATGGGGTACGCAAATTTTCGCGAACGTAATAAATTATCGCAACCAAGCCGTAGCCAGTGAGATAAGGGAGATAGGAGACGAAGAAAGAAAGCGTGCGCTCACGCGAAAAGCACAAAGAGCGATGGGGCATCGTCGTTGCTTGCGATCCACTCGACGTTGCACTGCGCGATGACCAACAACTGTCGGGAGGGGGGGGGGGGGGGGGGGGGGGGGGGGGGGGGGGAAGAAGAACGGGAGGAAATGAGAGCGAGACAGAGTGCAATAGCAAGAGGAAAGGCCAGTCACCCACAAAAGGGCAGCAAGCAGCAGCAACAGCAGCAGCAGCAAGCAGAAGCGCACCAGTGGAAGCGCAGTGCAGCACACTTGAAACGAAAGGGCGAATGGATATGCCTAGGCAAGTGCAAGAGACACGTAAAGGCATTCATCTCATTCAAGGTAGCCTTAAGTTCTGATCAGATAACGAATGTACACTCCTCTCTTCTCTTCTCTCCTCTTCTCTTGTTGCCTTCTTCTGCGAGGCGCATCGAGCTCTCGCACACCACAACCGAGGCAGCCTCGGTGCGTCGCTGGTGTGTGCCCCTTGGCATCATTCAGACAGTCTTTGCAGTCTTCTTCTACTTTCCTCCCTTTTATCTGTCTCCTCCTTGGCACGTATTTTCACTCTCACGCCCACAACATTATCGGCCCAATGTATTCGCGACGGCCATGTCACGAACGTCGATACACCGCCGCAGCCTCCTGACGGTCCGTTCGACAAAATTTGTCATTTCCATTCCGGATAGTGAACTTAGTTCGGGAATTGAATTTCCACCCCATTCTGGGTCACTCTGTAACCATATCCGTGGTAGTGCAGAGCGACTTGAGTGCCAGAATATGCATATAATTCTCGCGGCGCCAGTTCGGCTTTTGTGTATCAGTTTACTGTCTAGTTGATGACGCCACCGCGGGTGGCGCGCGCATCGACAGAACTGTCTCGGTCGCGGTGGTTCCGTAACAAGATGTTGGGAACTACTCAGACATCGACTTTGAGATAAAAGATGCACAGCATTCTGTGTGCTTTTTCCGTGACGCCTGGGTCGTTCGGACATCGTCTTAAAAATGGTAGATCAAATTATTCTTTTTATTTAACTGATTGCTCATAAAAAAAAGGTTTGAACAAGCAAACTAAATGAGTAATCAGAAAATTATCGGTGCCGGAAAAGAGAATGACGTTTTGGATGTCCCAAGTTAGAACTGCAAACTCGGCCATTGCAGTTTTTTCATATAAGATTTTTTTCATATTGAAGTAGAGATTTTGGGTAGAGTTTTAGTACGGCAGAGTTCAGCGGGTAGTGATGGTTTCTGGTATTGTTGGTATTTGGTAGAATTGTGCGGGGCAGAGATATAAATGTGCCCCTCACAACTCTACCAAATACTAAATCTACCACAATGATAGTGTGTTTAGAGACTAGTTTCTACTAGTCTCTAAAACGCATTGTTCGACTGTACTGGGGTTGGTGAAACTGCACGGGAAAGCCATTGTGCGAGCGGATTAACGGTGAAGGAGGAAAAGTGCGCTTGAACACGCTTGAACACGGGGCCGGTGGGCAACAATGTATAATGTTTCGCTCTAACGTTCGGCTAACCGAGCGTTCGGATAAACGGAGTCATGATTCGGGTAATTGGGTTCTACCGTAGCTTCATTCACAGATTTCTGTCGCTGGCTGCATTCGTGGTACATTCCAAAGAAACAATGAAACATTCATTCTAACGTCACTTCCGGTTCTAAAATCTAATTTTTCGACAGGAAGTGACGTCATCTAGAGAAAACGTCACTACTATTTCGAAACTGAGATTTGGAAACTAGAAGTGACGTTTTCCGTAGATAACGTCACTTCCTGTCGAAAACTGAGATTTTCAAACCGGAAGTGACGTCGGCTAGGGAAAACGTCACATCCACTTTGTAAACCATCTGAGTTTGGAAATGAGCCTGCCGGGTCAATCACGTGAAAGCAGCAGTGGGAGTTCGAGATCCTAGCTTTGATTATTCTTCTTATATTTTCCTATATTCTCGATCTTGCAAATCCACCCCAAACGATAAAAACTGGAGTCTCGAAAAATCGCAACAGCAACTGATGCTCATCCAGCTTGTCATTGGCTACGAACTTCGTCATGCGGCCCCAACGAATAAAAGATAAATAAAACGGCCACCAAAATCTCGAAAGTCGGCGATATCGTCACCACCCTTTAGGGGTGGATTAGCACGAAATCCGAAGATACCGAAAAGTACCAACTTCGTTGCGACCGCCAAACTTTTCTCGTCACAATAAAAAAGAACCGAAAAGTAAAGACCGCGAACAAAAGCAAAACGACGGTGAGCCACAGTCAATTGAGTCGTCCTGCAGTCGGGACGTGTGCGATGTGCCATCGGACTCTCCATCGCTTGACGCCGTTCAGTTCGCTCGATTCTTTGCATGCTCCGGCCGCAAACTCCGGAACCGCAAAGTGCTTTTCAAGGATTTCGAACGGAACATCGGCTACGACACGTACAGTAGATTCGCGATCGAGTTCTTGACCGGAGGCCGAAAAGGTTGCAGGGAGTTTATGTGGAACGAGCTCACGGGTGCATCACCTGCCGCACACAGTTCAATCCTTTGAGAGCATCTGGTTCTTCCAAAACCACCGGTCCTTCCTCGACATTTCGCCCGTGGAAAACGTTCGCAGGAGTTCACTTCAAACATTCGACCATTCGAGCGCCTCTCGCTTGGAAGAGAAAGAATTTAAATTTAAAAGTGCGAACGTCGATACTACTTAAATCGATATTGCTGTCGATAGCCAGGGACATGTGTAGATACAATAGTACATTACTCCACGAGGGCGAAAAACGTTTTTCTAACGAGTGTGAGTGTGCAGCATGAGCCGAAGGCGAGTGCTCTAATCAGTCGAGTTAGAAAAAGTGTTTCGCACGAGGGATATACGCAATTTTTCATGTCAAGGTGCAAAAATGGCGGCTTTACGCACGCGAAGGGTAAGTGGCCATTTCCGCACCGAGTGATGAAAAAGATAATAACGCGCATGCCCCCAGACTAAAATCGGGCTAGAAGCCGAAAATTCGCTCTCGATTGGTCTGTTTCTCCCCGGGGACGCCGAGTCAGACACATCATTACCCCATATTGTGTACAAAACGGGAAGGAATATCGAGACGCCTCGTGTTTGACGCCTTCAACTCGGATTTGACCAGCTGACCTGCCTGGGAATTTCTATCAGTCGAATTCACACTGCGAGCCCCGGAGAATAAAGAAAAAGCCATCGAGGAAGCCATCAATAGATCGAGTTGAGTACAACCGACATTATTGTAATATTTGATTTGTGGAAAGATTAATCCGAAAGGAAATTTTTATGTCATTGGTTGAAAAGATTATGGGAGACGAAAGAGAATTTAGTTATATTTGGGTATGAGATTGTGAAGGAGAGTGTTTTGAAGTTGTTCGTGTATATTGATAGAAATCGGCAAATTTCCATAACAAGCATATGTTTGTTCGTCAGGAGAGATCTAAATAGATTCGAGCGATTTTTGTGACAGCCGATTCTCTGCAGATCGTGGAAAGCCAAAGAAAGCGATAATTAAATTTATTTTATCTGTATCGTTTATTTTTGTAGGTATTTTTTTTATTGATTTAGCGGTGGACTTTATCCTATCAACCCAAATTTCTGCGTGTGAAATTTGATAATACATTAAATATTTTACACGCTCCCTCCAGATCCATTTTTCGGACGATGTTGTTCTTCCGCCCTGTCCGCTTTTGAGGCTCCTCTTCGGCTTTGACGGCCTTTTAGATTGATCGGCGTAATCTCATTGTTGCCGGAGACGTCGTCCGATCTCTTGGCTTGGGGAAAGCCTCGCCTCGGGCTGTCACGATAACTTGGCGCGATCGGTGTCAATTAAGTGACGATAATTTCGTGAGTGGCGGACCGTGTCGCGGTCCGTCCCGCTACGTGCCATTCCGAGGAATGTTATACACTCCGTGATAGGTACTCGTACTCGCTTGTAGATAGATGTATCCTGCTATCTCGCAGTGCACCGAGGGGGTCTGACGTCCAATGACTCGAAAAATTTCGTTCGGGTCGAACGGACGATAGAGCCGTGGGCCATGGGCAGATGGCCATAAGAAAGGTGGTCACCCGACCGGTGCAAACGATTTCTCAATATTTCGTAGTCAATTTTCGAGTCCCGACTGCAGTCGTGGGGTATTGTCGGTTCTCATCTATCTGCGGTCTCGACTGTCGGCCGCCCGTTGGAATCTAACGATCGATAGAAGAGAGTCCTCAACCTCGGGACTCCCTCGGCGCCCTCTGACCCTCCGGAGGATTTCACTCGTCAACCGAGATGACCCCACGCTTTCTTTCGCCTGAGAAATTTTTTCGATAAACGGTACCCTCGAACCGGCTTTAATAACAATTTCTAGATCCTAGATAAAGATGTCGATTAGAAAGATGCAAAAAAAAAAACAAAATTAGAAAGCAACATTATCGAAATTTGTCGATAATCTCGTTGGATACTGATCTTTTATTGACCGATTATCGAAAAATTTCGATTATTTTGCTTTCTAATATCGTCTCTTTTTTTTACCCACACTGAGGACACACTGAGAAAAATTATGAGTTGAGGGAACAAAATAGTATATTATGCTGCAAGGGAGGGAAGTGCGTGATTTTCGGCGCGTGTTAAATTTACTGCCCGTGTGCGAATCGAGGGCTGAAATCACACGAGGTGAAAATCCGCTCCCTCCAGTGTAGCATAGAATATTTTTTCCGACTTCGTTAAAATAACCACATTTTGTGCATCGCAAAATCGTCATATTCGCCAGTGAACATTACTTGCCCCGGAAGTAATGAAACAGCACTGCGCACATGCATTTGTGTGCGCATGCGCTCAAATTAATAATGATCATTGGTCAATAATGGACAATTTTTCGGCCGTGTTGCACGCACAGAATGTGGTTATTTTAGCTAAGTCGGTAAAAAAGTAATTTAAAACAACCAATTACAAAAAAAAAAATATTTTAATGAATTGCCGAAAGTAATGATTTCTTATACACAAAAGTCCAATCCCTATAGTCAATTTTTGACAATAAAAAAATAGTCACATAAACAACAACAAAAAATAGCGATTCTTCGTGGATGAGAAATGTTTGCATTTACCTTTTTTTTACCGTCAACTATAACGTAAAATATTTTAGTAGTCCGTTTAGACATCTCTCGAATTGATGCGACACATGCGAGTCCGCAACAACGAGGGTGCGAGCGTGAACCGAGCGCCCGATGAAGCTGCAGCTCGCGTCGTCGGCGATACGTACCCCCGGCCGTACATAATAAAGCATACTTACCGAGGTGAGTCGATCGTTCCGGGCGTCCGGTATACGCTTCGGGTGAGAGAAACGAGCCACGGCTTTTTTCGAGACGTTGCCGCACGGGCTCGGGACCAAAAAGCCAACGGACATAAAATTAAGCCGCAAATAAAATGAAGTGCTACGCACCGGGGCTTCGGTAACGTTCTCTCCTCTCGGAGTTTGGTTCCCTCTCTTTTTCCGCGTGGCTCGCTTTGCCGTTTCTCCCGTCGTGAATCATCCCACCTAAACTAGTGACGTTTACTGTCGGGAAAACATTTGTCATATACACGGAGGGATTTGCGGGGGCCAAGTGCGAGGTGCCACGAGAGTTACAGTACCGAGTTTGTTGAAGCTCATCATCGTCCTCACGGTCGAGGATATCGCAGTAGTTTCGCCGGGCAGGAGTCAGAGCGAACCGTCCGGACCTCTTGGCTCGCCGAGGAGAAAGAGCGAGGAGATAAACCCTCGGCACTTCGTTCTCGGCATTCGCTTTCCGTGAATACCCGACGCTCGACCCGCGGAATAATATGCGACTAGCATATGCGCCGAGAGGGCGGACCGTGATGCGCGAAGGGCCGTAGTAAATCTTCGTCGAACGATACAGACTCGTGCGGTGGATAAGCTTGTGATTCCTCCTCTTCCTCTTCTTCTTTGCGTTCGTCCTCCGCTCGCTTCATCGACGGATGTGTTGCCGTTAACGTCGTAAAGTATAAAGTCGACGATTTTAACTCGTCAGTCGTACGATAGGCTTGACCCGGACCGGAGACTTCCTGCTGGATTCGTGACGGTCCATATTTTTAGTGTTGCACGAGAAAAAAAAAGGATCGCGGCATCGCTATAAGCTCGAGGAATGCTCGGTGGATCGGATTGGGGAATTTCAGGGACATGGAGAATTTAGATTTTTTACGGAAACGGATCGGTGCTCTGAGAAAAACTGAGATATAGTAAATAGTTCCCAGGGGGGACGTCTACATTTTACAGTCACGACAATGACCAAAAATTATAGTTGTAACCATAATTATAGTTTAACCAATTGAGTATATACTAGGAACTATTCGTTATAGTAGGAAATACCATCCTTTTGCTCAGTGTGGAACGGAGATCGAAAAACGAGGAGCTGTGTCTATCGAAGCAATCCAACGAATTTCGTATCGAGCGTTTTGTCTCTGGCATTTAGGGGCCTAGATCTATCTATCATAGACATCGTTTCGAACCAAGTGTTATAAAATAAAAAATGAATCATTTTTAGGATTTTAATGCTTTCTTTAATTCGATCGAAAGAAATTTACAAGTTTCTAAAAAATAAAACGATACACGGGGAATGCATTCTTAAGTATTTTCTCTTTTATGTTTCAGGTGAGTCAAACAGATGAGAATTTTGAAAAAGTTTACCGAGCCCCCGCTTCACGAGGTAAAAATTCACATAGAGTTAATCGATCCTTCGCACTGACACGTCTGCTGAAGATATTGGAGTACAAAGAACAGTCTTTATTTTGCACTCTCACAGATTCGCAATGAAGAAACAACGTGCACAGTTTTTCCCTTCTTACAATATTATTTTTCGAAAATGATCGTGATCCCCCTTAAGCTTATAGAAAATACCGTGGTCGATAACGAGATCTATAACGAATGCCGTTTAGAGACCACAAACAGCTGAGGAAAAAGCAAATTGTGTTTCTCCAGGCAATTGGGGGACGCAACGAAAGACAATTTGCTTTTTCCGCAGCTGTCGGCGGTCTCAAAATAACATTCATTATAGTTTCTGCTACCAGCTGGACGCGAGGTATAAGCGCCCAGCTGCCCCACATCACCTTAAGGTAGTCCTTGCGTCATATCTGATGCCGTCTAAGTTTGAGAGAAGAATAAGAGAGATTTACAAACACCTCCCGATCGGGTAAAAATCTGAAAGACATCAAACCTATGGAAGACACTAAAAAGATTGTTTGTACATAATAATAATTTCAAAATGTTATCAACCAATTACTGAAATAAAAAATTATGCAACAAATTACCCGGCAACGTAATTTTTTTTTTCTCATAAAAATGATTTGTTACTTTTTTTAATACATATGCATTTTTTCAGAATTTTATATAATGTTTGAAAATTGGGTTTTTATGTTAAAATTTGTATAAAATCGCAATTTTGAAACATTACATAAAATTCTGAAAGAATTCATAAGTATTCAGAAAAAGTGACAAAATCATTTTCGCAAAAAAAAAAATTGTTTCCCCAGTAATTTGTTGCGCAATTTTTAGTTTTCAGCAATTTGTTAATAACATTTTGAAATTATAATTATGCGAAAACAATCTTTTCAGCACCTTTGATATGCCAGATTTTTTTCAGATTTTTATTCGATCGAACAGTGTTTGTAATCCGTCTAATTCCTCTCTCGAACTTACGTCGCATGACGCAAGGACTGCCTTAAAGATTCATCGATTCTTCGTCCTAATACTGCTACCAGATATATCGGATTACCAAAAACAGTGTTGATTTCGCTTTCCAACAGATGAAAAATGAGGAAACAATGTGCAGTTTTTCCCTTCTCACAGTATTATCTTTCTAATACGACCCTCATCCCCCCTCAAGTCAATCTAAAATACCGCAGTCCGTAACAAAGTCCGTAACGAACGCCGCTTCGCGATCACAAAACAGCTGAGGAAAAAGCTGATTTCCAATTGCTTTCTCCAGGCAATTGGCCGACGCAGTGAAAGACAATTTACTTTTTCCTCGCTGTTTGCGGTCTCAAAACGAAAGCGGTCAATGAATACGGTCTCAAAACGGCATTCGTCACAATTTCCATTACCAGTTGGGCGCGGTTTATGCGCACCCAGATGCAGATCACCTCAAAGATCAAAAAAAATGTCTCGGAACCCAAAATCGCGAACCTACAGCGATATTATCCGACAGTCGTACGAGTTCACATACCTCGCACAAATGTGCCTCCTATAACTATGCACAGAGTTCGAAGGTGGGGAAGGAAGAACCTGTGGAATCCGAGGATCGGTACCGTCGCATGCTCAAACTTACGTACACAACAATATATAAACGCATATAAATATATATACATATATAGTCGCCTACCCGCACCGCTAGCCTCTATCCCTCCACTGTCAGTTATCAGTGCATAAACATTCGTTCTCCTGCGGAGCAGCGTTGCCTTCGCGTCCGCCCGTGGAGACCCGTAGGGACCCTTTCCGCGAGTACGAGGACACTCGCGACGAGAGAGAGTTATACGTACGGCCGCGTCGTTGGAGTAGGCATTGCGTGGAATCGCGAGGGTGAGACGAGGGCACCGGCACGCATAAAGCAAGGACGCCGAGGGGGCGAAAGAGGGGGGGTCGGTGAGACGGGGGGGATAGAATGAGAAAGATAAAGAACAAAAAAAAATGAAAGAATTGGAAACACGGACGACGAGAGGACAGGGACAACGAAGCTGCGCTCGCACACGGACCGGGGACGGAAGGAATGGAATATGATATAACGCAATGCGCGATGCGCGCCGCGTTGTGTTCGGGCCGAGGCGAAAAAGAGATATAGATAAAGAGTAAAGAAATAGTAGTTTGAGGCCAAGACGGCGGTGAGAGAAGGAAGAGAAGCGAATAAGTAAGGCCGCCGGAATACGGTGGGGTCGTGAGATGGCGCAACGAAGAAACGCACCGCTCGCGCGTCCGCGCGCGCGCGCGCGCAGGGTCTTTCGCCTCTAGCGCGCATGCGCCCGTGCGAGTTCTCCAGAACGGGGAGATTTAAGGCCGCGTGGACATTGTCATCGGACTCGGAGCCATAAACTAAAGCTCGGGCTGCTAACTGAGACGTGGCCGCGTGTAACTCGTAGTAGTATGGTAGAGGATACATACTGCGTGTACATACTTCGTTCTTATAGATCCTCCGAGTCGCGGGAATACACTCCCCAGAGCCGCGTCTCGTTTTAAGCGCAGGGGTTTGACTTTTGCTTCGGGCAGAGAGATCTTTGTCGGATCTCGACCGTTGACTGAATCGATGTACTGTGTGCGCACGTCCCGAGCGGGGTGTGTATATATATACGCTGTTAGTTTATCGAGATAAAAGCTTTGGGATAAAGTGCGCAAACGTTTACGATCGCGGCGCGGTACATCGAGAGACGAGATATGGAACGATAGGGAGTTTATCGCGAATGCAGGTGTTATAATTTTGCAGAATGACTTCTTTTTTTAGCGGGACCGCATGGGAGTTACGAGGCTCTTAGGGAAGCGTGCGAAATTTGAGAAACTATTCGCTTGAGCCAACTTCATTTTTTTTAGGTAAAAGAAAATTATTCGGATAAGATGATTTCAGTAAGATGATTTCAATAAAATTATTCCAATAAAATTATCCCAATAAAATTATCCCAATAAAATTATCCCAATAAAATTATCCCAATAAAATTATCCCAATAAAATTATCCCAATAAAATTATCCTAATAAAATTATCCCAATTAGACGAACCCTTTTGTGTGCAGAGATGGCTACGAATGTAATCGATAATAGCCTTCCTCGTAAAAAATCTAAAAATCATTTTTAAAAATGTTAAGTACATTTTCACAAAAATAAACGAATTCTCGTTTAGGTAGCCATAATTACCTTCCAATATCTTACGGTACAAGTATCCGCTCGATATGGGCATTGAGATGTCCATCGATAGGACGAGGTAGTCTTTCTTTCCGGGTACCATATCTCGGAATGGTGCGGTCGAGCAGGTCACGTGCCATCAGTCGCGTTTCAGCTACATAGACAACGGCGGGTATGAGAGGAAGAATAAGGAGGATTATGCCCGTCTCTCTCGAGAATAAAGTCGATGGTGCACAGACGGTGAGCGCGCAACGGGTTGTCCATATGCGAGAGAGTCCCATAATAACGTTGCCGTAGCTATCTCATCGATTGTTCGGTTTGCCTTAGCGATGACGCCCTTCCAATCCTATCGGCGTACTCTACCGTACACACACACACAAATACATCGTCTATATAAATCCAGTATATTCAATAGACATTTATCAGACGTATGGCCTACGTCGAATACCTCTCGTCTCTTGTGTTTCGTGCACAATGGAATAGCACGATAAACCAGGTACGAATAGAAACGAATAGAGATAGAATAGAGTATAAAGCTATGATCCAACTTATACATCTCCGATGTGACTCAGGACTGGTTTCTCTTCCGCCATGATCTCACAACGAACTTTCTGTAAAAAAAAAAAAAAAAAAAAAGAAAAAAAAAATCTATGTGACTCGACGACCGCGATAAAACCACAAAGTGCCATTTATTCGCACGTACTAATGCATCAACTCGGCTGCATGCAATCGCTGACGCGCGGCGAGTACGAATCCGACTTTTCGTGTGGTCGCGAATCGGGACGTGAGATACGTTAACATAAACATAGCTGGCTCGGTGACGCTTCGGCTTCCGAGATGTTTCGTATTTTCTGAGAGTAGAGAAGATGACCACGATAGGGGACAGCCTGGAAATTTCGGAGAATTTTAATTGTGTCTCCTTGACACAATTAAAATTCACTCAATCCCCTAACGTTTCACCGATTTCCTAATCGGTGAAACGTTAGGGAATTGCATGATTTTTTAGGGAAAAGTGGCCAAATCTTGATATTTTCGGACCGCTACCATGGAACTTGACTGGCCGTCCAAAAGAAGGCATTTCTGGTCAGTTCTCATAAAATGGAACCCCGTTAAGGTACGAGTTAACGGGGGTCTTTTTTACGAGCGAAACAACGAACTCGTAGCAACTCTGTTACCTGGAGTCAATTTAAGGAGCTTGGAGCGTTTCACACTAGTCAAATGAGTGCTACATTTTGTAAGTATTTTATACAAGCTTTTACGCATCTATTGGTTATAGGGCATGGTTCTTGTATTACAGTAGATGTCCTTAATCGAGAAAATCATTAATTGCAATGAATTTCCGAAAATATTACCTGGTTTGTGCTAATTTTCGGAAAGGTACATATTCGTTCTGTTTTTCAACGAATAATCCGCAACTTTTGCTCGTTTTTTTATGTACCATGGCTCATTCTTTGCCTTAAAAAATGCTCTAAAAATGCATCATTTAGATATTCGATAGTATTTTCCGTGTGAAATGACAGCAGTTTGTTTATGAAGGAATTTCGTCGATTCATAAACTAAAGGCTGTAACTTTTAAACGGCACATACTATCGAATATCTAGATGGTGAATGCGTAGAGGAACTTTCAAGGAAGAGAATGAGCCGCAATACATCAAAAACGAGAAAAAATGACGGATAATTCTTTGAAAAAACTGAACGAATATGTACCTTTTCGAAAATGAGTACAAACCAGTTATAATATTTTTGCAAATCCGTTGCAATTAATGTTTTTCTAGATTAAGGACATCTGCTCTACACAAATAACCATCCACTATAATCAATAGATGCATAAAGTTTATTTGACTAGTGTGAAGCGCTCCAAAATCCTTGAGGGAGTCGAAAGTACCTGTTCGAAACGATACTACGGACAAGAATATAGGACATGATCTTTAGTCAGGCATCTTCGACACTTACGAATCGTATTCTGAGCCATGTATTTAGCGAGCCACTTTGCAAACTTATTATTTTATTTTTATAAGCGGTATGGCGTCAAAAGGATGCAAAAGGGAGAATAACATGCGTCAAAGGGACGTGAAGTAAGTAAGAATTTTCCAGGTTTGCCGGTTTGCAAAAAGCCGGCACAGGGCAGGAAGTCTTAAGGCCGAGAGTTCTCATTTCGCGCGAAACATCCTTTCATTACAGCTCGGTTGCTTCCCTAGTTGCTGCTTTTTTTACGACTGAAACGACAAGCTCCTAGCAACTCTGTTAGCCGGAGTCAATTCAAGGGAGTCGACACTTTATTCCTTATTTCAACCGATTTTGAGCGATGCATTTAGCGGGCCACTTTCGATACTTATTTTTTTTTATATGCGGCATCATGTCAAAAAGATGCACACGGTGAAATAGGACGGGTCAAAGGAACGTTAAACAAGTAAGAATTTTCCAGGTTTACCGGTTTGCAAGAAACTGGCACATGGCAGGAAGTCTTGACGCCGAGAGTTCTCATTTCTCGCGAAACATCGTTTCATTACAGCCCGGTTGCTTCCCTAGTTGATGCTCGTATATGTTACGCAGGAAAAAGGGGGAATGGAAATGAGGTGCCATTGAAGCTACTCATCGCCGCATCTCCTCGGCAACACGACGTTCCACGGTTACTTCTTATAACATCGCTGTATCCTACAATCGTACATGCGTATTAAACATAACAAGTACTTGTTTCATATATAGTACTAGTGTTCGGGAAGATTCGCGACGAAGATGCAGAGGCGGCCACGTTCGCTCGTGAGCTCGGGCGCGCGCGGGTTTGCCTCGCTTGCCGTTCGGCGAGACGCAACGTCTAATTATCTCGCGTAAAGTTCATCCTCCAATTACGTTGAGTCACGCCGCCGTCGCTCGTCACTCTCTTCCCCTCCTGCCCCGCTCCTGCCGTCTCTTTCTTTCATTTTAACTCTTTCTCACCGACGCGTCCCGTTATTGCCGAGCCAACGTGCTCCTAGCCCCGGGGTGGTTGTCCCAGAGCCACCGAAACATCAGGACCGGTAAACGATTGTCAAAATTTCAACGTCAAGCTCAACTGATGATTACAGTGAATTTTTTTTTCTCACCACCCGAAGCAACTTTCCCGTTCGTCACTGCTCATATTCAATGTCAGTGAACTTTGCACTGTCTTCTTTTCTTTTTTTTCCATTGTGTTTCTGTTGGTTTTCGCTCGCGGTTAGGCGTCTAAATATTTATCCGAAGGTGAAGAGAAACGTACTAAGAAAATTGATAAGAAAAAAAAACTTGGATCTAATCGTGCTTCAAAAGATACATGAAATAGAATTATATTTATCGTAGAAAATATAATATAAAAAATATTAATATTACATTTTTAATATTTGAATATAAAATATTATTTAAATCAATAAAAATATTTCAGCATAATTCATTCTCATTACAATTATAGCCGTAGTAATGATAATCGATGGTTTATTTATATATCATATTTCTCGCGCGTTAACTCGCTTAGAGGTTTTCGGAAGTGAAGTTCTCCCGTGTGACGTCACTTCCGGTTGAAAAACGAGATTTTTAATCGAAATGTGACATTTTCCCTTATGACATCACTACCGGTTAAAAAACCCTCGCACAGGAAACGAAAAAAATAATATAACACTTCCAAACCAAAATATACACCGATGGAAAGGTTTGGTAATATGAACTAAGCTGCGGTTGCGGGTGGCGAAGGAAATATTTGAATCGTTTGAAAGAAATATTTAGTTGATTGATCGAATATTTAGTCGTGTGACCGAATATGTAGTCGAATCGACTCTCCTGTTATTATTTGCTAAAACCATTTTGTTCAGTCGACCAAACATTTTCCTTCGCCACCCGCAACCGCAGCTTAGGCGCTATTACCAAACCCTTTTATCGGTGTATATGATAACTATCCTACACGACCGTACATATAATGAACATTGAAAAGACGAAAAAATAAAAATCGCGAGCAATTAATTACCGTCCTCTCTTAATTGCCGATACATTGTCCTTATAACGGTTCGAAAGCCAGTGAGCCAGGGATCCTCGGATTACGGGAATCCATCGATTGCCTCTCGTCTAATATATCCCCGGCATTCCATAACCCATGCGAAAGATAATCGCGCGCGGGTCTGTTGCATACCTTCGGCAAAACATTCTCCGATATATAATCATGAGGTGCAGAGGGAGGGGGGAGGGGGGGGGGGGAAGGGAGGGATCGTTTGCCGCGGCGCGTCCGAGTCGTGTATAGGAAAAGCTCCGGCTATCGCGCCGGGGAACTCTCTCCCGGGCGCCCCGCGATCTTATCAACGTCGTGGAAGCAACAGCTCTCGCCCGCAACGAGACTTATCGCTCACTTAACGCGCGTTTGGCAAAGCTTTCAACCAGCGTCAAGAGGGAAGCATCGGCGAGGCGAATCTTCTTCCTCCTCACGCGACCGCTGTCCGGGCTCGATCCCACGTGCGTACTGTGTCCCGGTCGTTGCAACGTCGTTCGCAGCACGAAAAGAGCCGCGGCAAACCGCGCGTTCAAACCGATTCGATCTCCCCCTCCAAACCGACCTTCCTCGTCCCCGGAGGATTAAGGGAGGAAGGAGGCGACTCTCTCGCGACGTCGGAACCGGAGGAAGGGAGAAAAGAACCGGACGAAGGATAGACGAGCCGAGATAGCATCCCGGTGGAGATTAACCGATCGCCGAACGCTTCGCTCGAAAACGCGACAACGCGACTGCAATGTTATGTATCCATATATGGGATGTTTCTTGTTAAAACTTTGTATTTTATATTGTTATTCTTTTTCGAAAATCTTTTGACTTGAAATTAGGTGGGAGAGAATTGGGCGAAATAAACCCTTTGGCGATAAATGAGGGGAGCATTTTTTTTCGTCTCACGGAAAATTGTTTGGAATCCAATGCTCGTACTGAAACGAGACGAGCATGTCTGAGTAGGCTCCTCTTTACTGGAACGAAATGTAGAAAAATATATTTTTAGGATCATGAAGTTTCGAGAGTTGTCAAATTATGAAATTTACACGGTGTCTTTTTTAGGGTTATTTGAGAACGGAAACTTTGATAGATAAAGCTATAATTTTTTTTACCGATTTATAAGCTCCAAATCGTATTGGTAAGCGATAGGTACAAAAAGAAAATAATAATCTTGATTTCTGTAATAGATATTGAGCTAAGGAATAAAGGAAAGGGAAATATCTGCTACCCAGTGAATTTACGTGGGAAATATACTCAAAATAGGATACTCAAGTTTATAAAATTATTCAGACTTATAAAAAGTGTTTATCGTGCCGTTACGGGACGATACATTTTTTTTAAACATGATAAAGGATTAATCATTGCCTTTTTTGCGTCAAATCGAAGAGACAAATCAAAGAGTCCCAAATAATGTTCTGGACCACATAATTTGATGTATGTGACTGTTCCAACGACCCGTTGGCTTGAGGATGGAAGGCAGTGTGCCACACCGTTTGATTATCAATTTCCTTGCGACACTTTTTATGAGTGCACTTAGGAAGTTTTCGCCCTGATCCGTCAAAATTGTCTTGGGTGCTCCGAAAGTGCATATGCAGCGCTTAACGAGAGCGTCGGCGATATATGCCGATGTGGTTCTTGGTAGAGCTACTGTTACGGAATATTTTGTTAAGACGTCCTGCGTGACGAAAATTTATCAATTTTTCTTTCGCGTTTCTGGCAGACCCCAATGTATTAATTCGCCCCAAAACCAGCCTCACAAAACCGAACCTCAGTAACGAACGATTTTTTTTCGCACGATTAAAGCTCCTCACAAAATACCTTCCAGCAAGCAAATAAATCGACCTCAATAGACCTTCGACTATTTCCCTAAATATCAGGTAAACATTTCCGTAGACTAAAAAATTCAACATAATTTTCTCTTCAAATATTTGGCTCTCTTTCACAGTTCGAATTGACGTCGAAAGCCCCGTGCACCAAGTCGATGAATGCCCATACGCGCGTGCGTGTGCGCGCCCAAGTATGCGCGATAAGACAGCGTGACGACCGCAAAGCTCTCACCACTTGACCGCGCGGACGTCCCAACACGACATAAGCATATCAATAAAATGTTTAATTGGCGTTTACATTTCTTCATTCGGAGCTCAACAAGCCCCGAGATAGGGATCTCCGTGCTCCTCTCGTTCTTCTCGGTGTCTCCTTCGTTCCCTATGTCGCCTCGTCGTCCCCGTCGTCTCCGTAACACGCCCTCTCTCATCCGCGGGCAGAGATTCCCGTCGCGCTTTCTCTATATCTCTCATTCTATCCCGGGTCCGCTCGTGTGGGACGTTTGCTCTCCGGATGCTGCCCGGCTTAGCTGCCCGAGGGGCAGCTCCGAGCGCAAAGAGCCGCCAGCCACGTTTCGCTTTCGCGGACATCTCGACGTACGAAAGAACAGAGAATCGGACCGGAGGGGGTGGCGGGGGGTGGGGGAGAGCTGTGTATGTACGGGCGACGAGAACGATCCTCTTCTTGTAAAAGCGAAAAGAAGGAGTTATACGCTCTCTGTGTACCTCGGGAGAGGGACAAGGGGGAAGAAACGCGTGTAAATGGATCCGCGAAGGGACCAAGTACTGCCGAGTAAAGAGCGAACGAACGCCAACGGGGATAAAGACTGTGCGATGGATTAAAAAAAGAAAAATAAAATTAACAAAAAAAGAGGAGGCGCGCATAAAAGAATTGGCGAATCCCACTGGCAGAAACAGCAGCGGCGAATGTCACTCGCACTCGCGTTATGCCAATAGTATGCGGAGAGTTTCGTTCACCCGTGCGCTGATACGTGTCCGGGAGCCCGCCGGTAAATCCGCTGTCGTTGAACAAACGCGTGCAACCCGCTCGCTTCAATTTCCCCGGCAAGTCCGTCCGACAGCCGTGAATATATCCGTTTAATTCGGTGTTTTTTTTCTTTTTTTTGTGGCTTTTTTCGGATTTGTTTTCATTCACCGGCGAGTGGAGAAAATTCGAGTGAGAGGTGATTTAAATAAGCAAGGATTTTTTTTTTTTGGAGCGTTGATATTCTCGTTACGAGTTTCATTTGCATTTTAGTAATATCCGATGCAAGGCGATAGGAAAAGAAGTGGAGGATCGGAGGGAGCGGCAGGTTCAGAGTGGCGTTTCAAAGCCGATTATCGAAATCGAGTGATGACACTTGTCCAGCGACCAAAAAATCCTCGTTTTTCACACTTCTG
Source organism: Ichneumoninae sp. B BG-2022a (assembly GCA_030522725.1). Lineage (NCBI taxonomy): Eukaryota > Metazoa > Arthropoda > Insecta > Hymenoptera > Ichneumonidae > Ichneumoninae sp. B BG-2022a. The sequence continues at coordinate 18,085 of JAPYZD010001426.1, forward strand.
AAAGGCACCTTTAAGCCGAAAGATTTTTATTATTTTTCAAATTTTTTTATTGTTTTTTAAAATGTCTGATTGTCATTATGGCGAAGCGTCATCGAGGTTTCGCCGGTGGAAGAAAAAGGAGAGAAAGAGTGTAAGGTATGAGAACGAGAGGAGACGGAACTGCAAAAGCATTCTCCGAGGCTCGCATCCCGCGCGAGTTTAAGAGTCTCCACACTGTCGACGGGTTTTCTCTTGGTTGATTAATTTTTATGAAAATTCCGCGGACTTCGAGGTATTCACGGAGTGTCTCTTCGCCGAGGCTCGTTCGGCTCCCCTTGTGCGAGCGCACCTTCGCTATCTGATCCGGCTCATTAAATACTGCGCGTTATATGGCGCTGCCAACGCTCAGTCTTCGTGAGCGCATCCGCTTTGCACTGGGCCAGGTTAGTCAGTCGATGAACCGAGAAGGTTTTCATTTCGGGTCGGCGGAGACCATCGATAAATGTTCTTGTACAAAAATACACTTGTTGGGTAACTTCACTCACTGTTAATTTTCAAGATAATACATTTTTATCTAACGAATTTCTAATTCGCGAATTTTTAATTCATGAATTTTTAATTCACGAGTTTTTAATTCACGTACGCGTACGTACTTGACCGAAAAATATTTTTTAATCGCAGAGTCAAATCGAATTTATTTCCTCCCGAACATTTTTTTAGTTTCTCAATGATAGTATTTATTATTCAATAGTCGATTCTATAAAAAAAAGAAAGTATCCAACACACTATTGCGTAGAACATTACTATAGCAGAATGATTATTGCCCGCACTTCTGCTACAGTCAAATTGTCTACGATCAGTAATCCCTCAGATACAAATCGTGCCCTAAAAAAAAGACATCTCGTTATTAATTAAAAATATAAATCGACAAATCAATGTCTATTAAAATATCGATAATTCTCTTCGGTAAGGTTTGATTAACGATTCGGTATGTTTTTTTTTTGTAAATAACTCATCCATTATCCTGCTACATTTACTGGGAACAGTGAGTGTGATTCATAAATTGTTTTCAGTATAACCGATTCCTCCGAACTTTGTTGCGACCGCTGGATGCTGCAACGCAACCGGAAGCCTCAGCCCCGGGGAAAGCGTATGGAGGCATATAAATGGAGGGTCTCGAGTTCGCTGGGCGTAGGTAGCCATCGGGGAGGGCTTCTTGTACAGATGTATAGATGAGTGTTCCTAATGATTTTAGTCCTCTCGTGCATAGCAGAAGCCTCAGCGGCATTAGTCATTGAGTAATGGTGCGCGCAAGGCATAATGGGGATTTCGAGGAGTAGGATGAGAATGGACACGAGGAGAAAAATAAATTTGTATACGAGAATAAGGGGAATAAGAATATGAAGATGAAGGCTCGCAACGCTATGGGTGGAAGAAAGCCCGTCGAGACTGAAAAGGCTCCGGGCGTCATAGTCGGAGCCCGACAAACGTGGCGGATAGAATTTGTTGTTATTACCCAACGCTCCTGCATCTTGCAGGCACAGAAGGATATGGGCAACACTTTTCTCTCCGCGTTTCACTCGATGCTTCTCACCGAGAAATTATGTTAAACATATATCGCATTCGCCGCTCGAATCTCGTTATTGGTTACTCCAAAAATGGGTGGAAGAAAGTTAAGACGGCGCCCCTCGATTCCGACCGATTGCGGATGGAGCTGGAGTTTCTTTCCGATGTTCTCTGAAACGGGAATCGCGTTCATGGTTTTTTTTAATTCATGGAAAACCAATCTTCTAAGATACTCGTAATTATAATAGATATTAGTTATTGGATTTTTATTTATGAGACTAGTTTTCTTTGAGATATTCAATTTATGGAAGCGCTCCGAGAGTTCCTCGTGCGAGATCATTTTTAATGACTTCTGGCTTCCAAAACTATGCGACCTCATTTTTTTCCATCTATCGTGGCTGCATTCGAGACACGTTCCAGAGAAAAATTAGAACAGTTCTCTGCAACGTCACATCCTGTTTGAAAATCTCATTTGTCAACTGGAAGTGACGTCATGCCGGAAATGTATTACTTCCGGTTTGAAAATCTCATTTTTCGTCATTTCAGGTATGACGGCGCTTCCCATATTGCGCACAATATAGTTCCGTACTACTAAAAAAGTTAAATGTTAAGATGTACGCGAACATCTTAACGAACAAAAACATCCTGCAAAAAAATTGAACGAACAATGTGGATTGACTGCTTTACCTGTGCGATAAATTTCAGCTCCGAAAGCCATTTTCAAATTGTCGAGCTTTAATTTTTTCCAGCGCTTCGCGCATCCATACTTTTTCTCTGAACATAATTTTTCCGAATTTTTCAATCCCCTAAAAACGTATACTATAAAAACCAACAAAAAAAATGATATCACGAAAACGACGCTTCATCTATGTGGAATCAGAAGATCAACTAAATCAAGTAAAAAAACATGGTAGAGTAAACATGGGAGAGGCTCGACCTCCCGAGTCCCCGAGGCGATAACCACCGCGGTACAATATCGAGGAGTGAAAGTGCATTTCGAATGACTCCGCGAATTTTCCCGTGACAATCGAGTTAATTATTGCGCGAGAACAACCGGTAAGTCCCCCGGTCGGCGGCGGGAGGCGAGTGTAGCGAGCGTGGATGAGAACGGGAGTCCGCGGTTGCGCATATCGATAAATTAATTGCGTGCGCGCGTATATCAATTAACTCGTGTGGTCTCGCTTTTTTCGCAGCTGCATTCTCAAGCGCGTCATCCAGCAGTAGCGTCAGCAGCACCCACCGCAGTGGGCGCGCTGCAGCTTCGCAACTCACACATACGCACACATACACACACATACACACACATACACACACATACACACACATACACACACATACACACACATACACACACATACACACACATACACACACATACACACATACACACACATACACACACATACACACACATACACACACATACACACACATACACACACATACACACACATGCACACACATACACACACACACACACACACACACACACTCACATACACACACGTAGACACACGTAGACACACGTACACACACGTACACACACGTACACACACATACACACACACGTACACGCACAAACACACACATGTATCTCGGGACTCTTAATTCTCGCGGTATCATTCCCCGACACGTGAGCATGTAATTCCGCAGAGCCTGCTGTGAGGATCTCGCTCGCCACTTTTCTCATAGTCATTACCGCCGAGGCGCGAAAGCGCTGGCCCGCGACCCTGTGGGGCCCCGGCCGGCCTTCCGCCACACCGCCGACCAGATAGAATTGAAGAAGAAACGCTAGCGACGAGAGGCTCGGCACACTCGTTGATTGGACATTCAGCGCGCGAGCGTCCGTGAACGTTCCGTTCTTCGCATCTAACCGGGACAGAGAAAGAACCACACCGTATGAGACACCTCTCCGACAGCCGCGCGTGCAACGATACACCTGCGTTCGGAGCCTCGCGAGCCTCTCGAAAGGGCCGCTAAATGGTTGCATTAGAGACCCCCCTCTCATCGTCCCGATCAATCCCGAACGATACCCGCCGAGTGCCATCGGAACAATGAAAACGCGTCCCACGCGTCGGCTTCGATAGCGGCGGAAACAAGAGGATGAGCAAATAATCAAAAACCTAAATCAATGCTTCCGGTGTTTGTGCTCGTGCCTCGGAGAAGACCGCGGGAGCCCGCCTCGAGTGTTGTCGATGGATTACAAAAAAAAATTAGTCACTCGAAAGTCCCATCGTGAGGCCCGCGTCTACCGTCGAACAACACCGAGATGTCGGCCTATCGCCGTTGTTACGAAACGTTCCGGTGGAATCCACTCGCGAGACGATGCGCGAGGCTCGCCGACCGCGAGAGAACTGGTCTCCAGAGTTCTAGTGACAACACTGATAAAAAAGTACCGTTGAATCAACTAAGATTCGGGCAGGGACGTTCAAATAAATATTTAGTTGGTCGAACAAAATATTTTAATGACTCAAAAATATTTTTGCGGAATCACCCAATAAATGGTTGAACCAGCCAAATTTTTAGCTGTACCAACAAAATATTTAGTTGAACGTCCCTGCCCGAATCTTAGTTGATTCAACCGTATTTTTTTATCAGTGAAGGGCCTTCGTCATAAGGTACGGTCGTCATAGAATGTCCACCTTCAGAGAAAACTGTAAAAACGTGCACAAAAAAAAAAATATCGTTGTTTCAATAGCACTAATATACTTGAAATAAACTTCATTGATTCAATAGCATCAACATCGGCACGGCGGCATATTTGTTGTGTTTTAAGAACGGTGAAATTGCAATCAATAGTACCATGCTATCGAAAAATGCATTTGACTCGATCAATTGTACTATCTCCCGAAATGCATATATAATTATTTCAATGAGACATGAATTTAAAAAATGTACAGTGCTGCCATTGGAAATTTGAAGATATTCCAAACACATCCGCTAACCGATCTAATACATTCGATGCTTGCGTTGTTACGGCAATTTAATTACGCTTTTCAGAACATTTGAAGTATTGCTTCACACACATCGTCCCTTGAACCAAGTGGTTATTTTATCGAATCAATACACGTATTTCTAAAATGTTTCATAGCAGCATTTTTCTCCTCTGCGTTCAATCGAAATACACAATATTTTGCGTCAACGACATATGTAGTTCATTGAATTTCGAATTTGATTCATGCACGTACGCAGGTATATTCAATCCGACCGAGTATGTCATCTGTTCAATGAGTCGACGCTGTTGGATGATCTTAACATGCTTTTCGA